>WYDI02025641.1:19431-32126 GCA_009867235.2 Psittacus erithacus | reverse complement strand
TTGTAAACATTCTAAGCAGTAGCTACAAACATCGGTATTATCAGTACTGTTCTCAGGCTGAAAGTTAGAAACACAGTTCTGCACCAGCCACTAAGAAGCAGAAAAAATGACTGCTACTGCTGAACCCATGACAACTGGGTTGAGATAAAGACAATTTAATGTGTAAAACAAAAGCTGTGCACAAGGAATTTATTCACCACTTCCCCATTGCAGACAGGCATTCAGCCATCTCAAAGAAAGCAGGGCTCCATCATGCTAACAGTTACTTGGGAAGACAAACATGATACCCCCAAATGTTCCCTTACTTCTTCCCCATCCCCATGGTATGGGACATCCCATATGCTGGGGTCAGCTGTCCCCTCCAACTCTTTATGCACCCCAAGCCTGCTCACTGATGGGGTGGTAGAGGCAGAAAAGGCCTTGGCTCTAGGTAAGTACTGCCCAGCAGCAACACCACCACCCCCGTGTGATCAACACCATTTTCAGCACAAACCCAAAGCATAGCCCATACCAGTTACTACGAAGAAAATTAACTCTATCCCAGCCAAAACCAGCATACCATCTCAGAAGCCTTTCTTTCCCCAGCTGTTACCCATTTCTAATGATCTGTCCCAGTCACATTTGCTAAGCAATTTCAATTAAAACCCCCCCTTTCTCATCAAATAATACATTACATGCCTGCAAGAAAAGGAAATTATGCCCAATACATGTACAAATCATAACTTGATTATACTATTACAGGCAACTTCTTGAATGCAAGTTTCATATTTCCTCACCAAAACACAAGTGTCTAGGCAAAAAAAGTACAAAATTTAAGTACTAGGTTATGGTTATATTTTTCTTTTCCTTTATGAAGAAGCAACTAGGAAATAGGGGCCTATAAAAGTGTATTTTTTAATTAAATCTTTAGAGATTGGTTTATTGAAAGGAATTAAATTTTTCTTTATCATGTTCATTTAGTGGTATGCAATTAATTTTACATTAATATGGATAAATAAGGCTGCCTCTAACATTAACTTTCATAAAGCTAAGCTGGTCTCCTCCCAGGTAACAAGAGACAGGACAAGAGGAAATGGCCTCAAGCTGCACCAAGGGAGATTTAGACTGGTGATTAGGAACAGCTTCTTGACCAAAAGGGTGCTCAGGTATTGGAACAGGCTGCCCAGGGAAGTGGTGGAATCACCGTCCCTGGAAATGGTCTTGGCAGTCCTGGGGTAACAGTCAAAGGTCTTTTCCAACCTTGTTGATTCTGTGATTCCCATTCAGAATTAAAGTAATACCCTCCCAAAAACACCCTCAAACAACCAAACAAGAAAACAAAACTGAACAACAAAACAACCAAGGAACCCCAGACAAATAAAAACCTCCAAAGCAAACCAGTGTTTGCAAGCTATCAAGCCTCCAAAGGTTTATACAAGGGCCTCTAGTAAGTCAGAAACTGACTGCTGGCAGCCTTAGAGATGGAGCAGCTTTGAGCTGGAAAAATTTCTGGCACCTTCAAAACTGGTACTACAAGGTACCAGAACTTACTTTGTTCTCAACTTATGGCCTAATAGAGGAGCTCATGTCAGGAAATTCTGGCTAAACAGTCTTACAGATGTTAAGTTTCTTTTCCCTTCCCTTCTCCATTCACCTGCCTCCCCTCCATTAAAACATACCCCTGCTGTTAGCTTGTGGTCATTTTTCTTCCTTATTTTCCCCTCTCTATTTAATTCTGCATCATCCACATCTGTTCTCCTGAAGTACTTTCTAATGCATGAAAAGATGATTGAGTTAAACTCTAGTAAGGCTGATGCTCACAAGAAAGGGGAAGGTATATGTTATTGTTTCAGTAAGCAATTCAGTAAGAGAGAAACCAGCAGGTAGGCTGCCATAGCTGTTCATGTATCTGCACCTGGTCCTGAGTATGAGAGATCTTCAGTGCACATGAGAATATATCCTCCCCATCAAAAGACCTTATAATCTTTTCCTCTTGCCTCCAGTTACCATGCCAAAAAAAGACTTAAAAAATTACAGCACCTTTAGAATAGTAAAATTACTGCACTTTGGAACCTTCCAAGCACATCACACATTCTCTGTGGAACCAAGAAGCATCTTCATGGTGAGCAAATATGACAAACGTTTTATTTCATCCATTTTATTTCCTCTTCAGGGGATGAGAAAGGAAGAGTTGCAACTCAGCAAATTCCTCTTTGTAGAGAATCTTTTGAAAGGGCTTCTTGTCCATTTAGAAAGCTACAACTGCAGTTGCACAGGGGAAAGCACTTACTAAGGAAAGAAGATGGTGAAGAATGGGTTGAGGCTCTGAATTTCCTGAGCAGTGAGGAGTCAATTCCTCCTGCCTTGCATGAGAGGAGAGCAGTGAAGTCTCAGCAATGGAGCTGTGCCTGGTTAATGGGGTAGAGAGCTGACGGGGGCCCTTTGCAAAGTGGATTACAATAGGATGAATGACTTGTGCTGGATGAATTATTGTCAGATAGTTCCTTGAAACATTATGTAAAGTTACAGCCTTGTTAAACCACATTCTTGGAGTTTTGTCTTTCTCTTGACAGGGTCTGGGACAAAGAAAACATGAAACACAGGAGAAACTACATTTCCTGATTTGCTACAACAGTTGTTTGGTTTTCTAAAGTTGCCTCTTCAGGAGAGAAAGACAAGCTCTTATTGGAAGAGAAGCTGTTGTACTGGATTTATGGAAGGAATTTATTTTAGAGACATAGTCAGAAGAAGAGGAAAAATGATGCAATTAGCCTATATAATCAGACTAGTTCTACTGTCTTACTACCTCTACATGGCTTAAACTGTTCTTTCGTTCGCCCTTCCACCTGAAAGCCAGGAGTTCTTCCCAAAGAACCATAAATTACAACACCAATAAAGCACCAAATAAAAAGTTACAACTTCCAGATCACCACATTTCACCATTTTTCTCTTCCTTGGTGCTTTTTCTGTTTATGTTTTTCTGGGGGGTGTTTTGCCTTGGTTTGGGGTTTTCTGTATACATTAGAATGACTTTCTGACACAGTCATGACAATGATGAAAGCGTAAAGAATGAATTTAACACAGGAAAAGGAAATTTATTTAATCAAAGAAACAAATTATTTCCCTAGGATTATCTGACCTGTCCCATTCAACTTCACTCCCTACCTCTCCACCTTTTCCCATCTTTACTTCAAGCACTTTAAAGGATGCATCATTACATTCTGAACCTCTTTGCTTGTCCAAGGCAAGGGAAAGAGTAAGAGGATGGAACTTGCCCTTTTGAGGTCATTCAGCAATTACTTTTTTGAAAACACAGCGCTTTCTCTGATAACCAACATAAAGCTGAAGGCTGAACAGCCTAAATAGGGTGGAGGGAGGAAAAGAGGCAGTGCTGTACCTCTCAGTAACTCCACTGGCCCCAAAAGCAGTGTGCCACTAGTACTAGTGGGTCCAGCTGCATAGCAGAGACCCAGAGAAGCCCTCACTTGTTCTTGTACTGCAGGAAAGCATTTAGGAGAGGAATCAGGCATCACAGCACTTGTATAAACACTGACTTGCCAAGTTCACTGAAACACCGAAATCAAACTAAGAAAACTTTTCACTGTGTGGTAGGAAGTATTTTGAAGAAAGCCTTAAAAGAAACAGATTCTTTCCTCAAGTCTTCCCCTTCCCTACCAGACAGCACAGTTTCTCTCTGAGAATCCATGTCATCATTCATCTGTTTCTTCTGGCAAAGCCAGAATCCAGAACAGAATCTTCATGAAAAAGAAACCAATAAATTAGAGCTCTTTGTGAGCAATTTGCCGTTAGTTCTGTTCTCCCTGCCTATTAAGATTCTTTATTTGCTTCACCAAGAGATTTCTGCTGACAAGTCTATTCATTTACTACTAGCCTAGATAAAATGCTAATAAACAAAACGTCAAAAAATGTATTCATATGACTTTCCCCTTTTCACTGGGCTTGTTATTAAAGAGACCATAGAACTAAACATTAACATCTGGTGAAATCAGGATGCTTGTTTTCCCCCTGAAGACTAGGCTCTATTTCAGGCTTGAAAACAACTTGTGAAAGAGCTATCCAAAGTCTCCACATTTCTCTGTTCTGTCAGGCATACACAGACAACCCTCCCACCCCACTAATTTCAGCAACTGTACCACCTCCCATCAAAAACAAATAAGAAACCACTTATGGAATATATTATACAATGCTGCACTTTCTATATGCTTTCTATGGCATTCCACAGATGTTTTACAGTGGGATTATAATGCCTCATTAAACTCCAGAGATATGTTATTATTATTTTAACTTCTATACAGAGCTAAACAGAAAAACTCTCTCCAGAACCTTCTTTTACCCTCCTATCTGTTTATGCTCTGCGAATTCTCTAACTCGCTCCCTTTAGACTGGTGTGGAAGAATTGTGTCCAAGTATGCCCTTTGGCTGGGTGCTCCCACGAGAGTCCTCACCTTAGCAGATCTGTATGACTGAAGTTCAGGCATACAGATGAGGTGGCATCCAGAAGTAGCCACCCCAAAACAACGCCACAAAAAAGCTGAAAATGACACTATGCATTAAGGAGCCCAAGAGTGAAGGCTGCATGCAGATGGTCACTGGGAACCATGCGAGAGAAGCTGTCATTAACCAGGCAAAAAACCACACAGGTAGAGTGCCAAACTGAAAGGACTCCACACGAGACTCCTGTATGTTCTGTCATAAATCTTGACCCTTCAAAAGTTCTGGAGACAGTAATTTTCTTTATGCAGGACTGCTTGTTCAGCCTCTTTGAATAAACATGCAGGCAAGATGCAATCCAGGAAGCAGTGGCAAGTTGCTGGTAAGCTGTTTCTTCTTCCTTCCTTCCCTCCCAGTTCCTTTTAACTTGGAACATATGATCCCTCAGCAATAGCTGAATGTTTTGTGGAGTTGGCAGGAGTACACCTCTCCAGCCAAAGCTGTCACTTGTTCTAACATGAGTTGCTAAACACATCCAGAACAAGATGGATGGGAAACACATCCTCACATGATTTCATGTGCAGAGATACAGTTCAGCAGTGTGAATGGATGAGTATTTTGAATGCATCTTGTGAACCATTCAGGTGAGAGGAAGAAAACACAGATCTGAACATTTCCATCTTGCTTGGACTCTAAATGAGACACTTACAATACCAGACAAAGAGGCACTCCCGGGGCACTTTTATACATTTATTATAAAACAAAGATTAAAACAATTATATGGAAATTAAGGATAATATGGAACATTTGTCTTCCTCTCAGTCAAACAGTAACATGGCCTAGTTCAACAAATAGCTTCACAGCTTGAGGCATACTGCATGCAAAATGATGAAACGGCTTGGGCTGAGAGGACAGCCCAACTGGCTCAGCTCTGTTAGGTGTGTCTCAGATCTATGTAAGAGGTCAGATTTTACTGCACTACTGCTCTCTGGCAGAAAAAAAATAGGAAGTTTTCTCACAGGTGTTCACAACTGCACAGATGAATACAGACACTGCCTTTATTCACAAGCTCAGAAAGCTGAAAGAGCCAGCATGGTGAAAATAATGGAGCCTTGTCCCCTGACAAAGCTTTCCACTTTTTCTCTCTCCTCATTTCACCCACAAAGGGCAGTTCTGCTCTTCCTGAGCTTCAGAATCTGTTGTGATTTTCTCCAAGTCACCAATGCCACATGTATGCAAGTCACTTCTAAAGGAAAGGATGTTTAAATATAAAGCTAGGGTGATGCCATCACTCCTGTTTAGTTCCTTTGATTAAGGAAGCTCCTGTTTCTGGCAGGTAAATCCTTTCACATTGACAGGGTTGAAACATTGTGGCTTTGAAACATGCTTTCTCTATTCTGGCAGCACCAAGTGACACCTTTCTACTATAACCCAGAACATTTCTCACAACATAATTTCAGAGATACTTCCAAGTTTAACTTTTTAGTATTAAACCTCAGAAACACATGCTGCTCTTGGGAAAGGCTCTCTCCAACTAGATGAGGTTGTAGGGAAGAAGGGACAGGGCAATAATGCAGAAGTGACAAATTTAGAGCAGCCTTGCCATTATAAACACAATAACTGGAAGGGGTGAAAGGGAAAGATGATCAGTAACTAGAAAAATCACCAAAGCTTGTATTACCTTAGATTTGATAATATTCACCTAACTCATTACTATCACCAGCTTTTCTTTCGGGAATGCTTTTCCACAGCAGCTAGAGAAAAAAACATTGACATAATTTTCATAGGTTTAGGCATGTAAACAAAAGAAACTTTCTGCTTTTAGCCAAAAAAGCTCTGAGAATCTGTGAATTACAACACCCTTTTAGGTACACTAAAGCACAAGGTTTTAATTACTGCCAAATACTACTTACTGGAAAAAAAACTTACTTCTTAATTACAGGGGGTTTTAATGTTGAAGCAATAATCATTGTTATGATTATAAATCAAGTTTTAAAGTTTATCCAAACAATACAACAATTTGCCTTCACAAAGGCAACATAATGCTGTCACTTTGTTCTTATACATTGACAGTTACAGTCATCTTGGCGTTAATGGGTACGCTTGGATTATGGCAACATTATCCAAGTAAAACTGTAGCACAGTTTGTCTCATAGTGAGTTTAAGTATGACCTCCCCTATTAAAGCAACAAGAAGACCTTTTCCATTCTCCTTTACAAATGTTTTGAATAGAAGAATTCATCAGGATTTAGGGGATTAAGAAATCACTGTCCACAAAAAAAAGCCTGCACAAATTTTCATTAGTTCTTTATGAGTTGGCAGCAAATACTCTAGCTGTGAACTTTTATGAAGCTATAAATATAAAGAGCCTTCTGATACTGGTACGATGATAATGCTAAATTTCCTCTTTGCAGCTGCAGTTGATCCCCTGTATTTGGTAGGGAAAAAAAATATCTCTTTTTGTGATTTAACAGAGAAAGTTGGCTCAACTACCGTACTGCCTCTGAGCACCCGGAGTGGAAGTTCAAGAATCAAACCCACATGGCAACACAACCCCCATCCCCACCTTCCTCTGAAGGTGGCTATAAAATGCCAGTGGAAAGCCAAGCTGTTTATTTTACTTAGCATTTGATTCTGTAAGTAAATGAGTTTCTAGTGGGACACATCTTTGCAACCAGCTCCTTACATGCCTAAACTTTTATTAGGCTATGCCATACATATTAAATCAATCCTTAAATGTTTCAACTTAACACTAATGGCAAAAAATGAGAATATGCAGGTAGCAGACTTGCTGGCAACCTATTCCCTGAAAGACTAGGATCTTTGATCATGGGGAGAGAAAAAAAATGCTTTGCTTCTGACAGCTTTTTACAAAACTTGATTTCCCAGGGGATTTACCCTTGGGGAATAAAATTTAAGAAGGGATTTTGTCTACATTTTATTACATATTCCAAAATCTCTATGGTGAACAGCGTTCCTAAGGTATTTTGATAGATTTGTGTCATCCTAGATTTGTTTGAATGCTGTCAATACATTCCACTTAACTGCCTAATAAACAAGGAAGAGTCATTTTCCTCCCATTATCTTGGGAAAAGAGCACAATCTGAGACAGAAAAGATATTGTTCCCTTGGCTTCTGAGTCCATAAACAAATACTGGAGTAGCAAAGCAGCAGTCCAGAATAAAAGCCATCCAGCAAGAGAAAGGAATACATTGGCCAGCAATTACTCCACTAACAGTACAATACTGGTTTTCCTTTGCATGGTTAGGTTTCTCAGGAGCTTGACCAAAAAGAAAGTAAAGGAACCAAGCTGCCCAGAGAGATGCCAGAACTCTTTATAAGACCCATTACATTTGCTTCTATCTGTCCCAAGGTAAACTGAGCTCAGCTGAACTAATGGTATGTTATCAAATGTGCAAAAGAAAAAAGCCACAATTAGACACACACTCTTTGTATCTGTTAATCTAAAAAGCCGGACACAACATCATTATTCACTGACTCTGCTTGAGATTACAAAATAAGGTCAGGGAGCAAACTCTGCAGAGTACACATTTACTGGACTAATGATGGCCTTCACTCTAGATCTGAAAAGCTTGGCTCAAGTCCTGCGAGCAACATAAAATGCATTTCAGAGCTGAAAGAGCTGCTGTGACTAGCTGTTACCCATGTCCACTGGTGGGAAAGTGCAGGGAGCCCTGTATGTCCTTTGCTTGCACATACAGTGCATATTCCTATGATACCACTAAGTAGCTCAGCATCTTTGATGATGTAACTAAAGACACAGTAAACAGCCATCAGTCCTGTTTTTTCCAGCATTATTCTGTACTGATCTGAAATCTGCCTTGCACATTAAAACATAAAACATATTTTGAAAGAAGCTATAAGTAACTTCAGTGAGGACAACAGTCCCTCTTTCTACATCTCTAATTTTACAAAGCAGACCACAAAAATGAAACAAGAGAATTCTTATTGTTACCATTTTAATAGCTGAGAAATGTATCTGAGCTCAAATCCACAATGTTCCCAGTTTCCTTTGGAAAAAATACAGCTGTAAGGTGCCTAAAAGCATATTATTATTGCACAGTGGTTTATTAGATTTCTTCTCTCAACAGATCCACTGTAATTAAAAATAGGGTCACATCTATGGGAAGTAGCCCAGGTGCACAGGTGCCTCCATTTGTCTCCTCTACAGTGTTAGCCATGTGAAGTTCAAGAAGTGCATGGCTATAACTCAGAAGCCTAATTAGGCCATTAGAAGTAAACTCCATTAAAAAACAGCCTTCAGCTTCAACGATAAACTGCAGCCATTTCAAATTGAATACTGCAGCAGCGAGTAACACCACCATTGAATAATTCAGCATTTGGTAACATATGGCGAGACAAGAGGAATGAGAAAGTGCGATTGCTATTTTCATTATGATGTGCCTTTTTGGGAGGTATAGTATAAACCTCATAGCACTGACACTAATTATTTTGGCATCATATTGGCAGTCACAATTAGACAAAACGTAGAAATTTCTAAGAGCAAAACAAGTTCTTGGCTAGATCTCTTCAGCCCAATATACTTCAGACTTTTATTTACGGCTAAATTGAAGCTAGATGTCAAATCTGGGTCCCTTAGAACAAAATCTTAATAATTAACTGGCAAAACTGAACATGATCGTTTCTGACACACCTGCACTGGTAATTATTGCTTTGAGGCCATTTACTAATGAAATTAATGTATTCATTGCCCTAACAAATTAGCATAACTTATACATAATGCCCCACATTTCAAGACCTTCCTAGAAAAACAACACTTAATACCGCAGAATGAAATGGCAAGGGCATTACATGGAGACAGTGTTCAATGAATTACTACACGCTAAAACCACAATGGCTAAGTGTTAGTTATAAAGCAAAATGTAAACACAGTGTGGGTATTGAAACCATTAATAGTGTAGTCAAGAGTGTACAATCAATGATTATCTTTGCACTTCAAATAAACACATATTACAACAGCAGTAACCATGGAATGCAATTAACTGGCTACTTTTAGAGATATGAAGTATGAAAAGGAGGCAGTGGTGAAGCAGTTTCTTCTTCCCTCTCCAATTCATAATACAGTGGGGACGCAGTGCTTTTTTGCCCATATTCCCATTTAGATTAATTCAGTGCCAGGAAGTGGCTACAGCAGCCATAACGGCAAGCAACAGTGAAAGACAGGATTAAATGCATTACGTTTGGAAATGACAAATGTTAGCAGCAATCTACTGCCATTTCTAATTGGTAGGATTCTCTCACTTTGGTTGGGAAAGATATTCTCAAAGTTTTCTATCTCATCATGCAGAGGTCTGCAGATCACCATGTGGCTAGATGCAGTCCCAGTCTGATGGAAGGCAGGGATGGAAAGCACAACCTGGCAGGCTAGGGGCTGCACTGAAACCCCCAAACAACAGACCCAACATGTACTGTCACTTATAGGCCACTCACAACCCGTGACCAGCATCTTGCATATGAATAACATATTTATGTCTTTCAAATGACAAATTTACTTTGCAGGAGAACACAGAGGCAAAATTACAATGTGTTTGCATTGCACAGAACTTATTTCTGCCTCAGCCATGGTAGGCTGAGGGCTAAGGATAACTTGACCAGGTCTGTCTCCCACACAACTGAGGAGCCAGGTCCTTATGCCAGTTACAGCAAGGTTACTTTGCTTGTGCTCTCTAGAATCGTCTGAAAGTTACTTTCTCCTGAGAAGCACCAAATAACAGCATATTCTTGTACACTCTCCTTCCCTACACAAGGATAAATGCAAGGAACATAGAGTGCCTCAGCAGATCCTCAACTGCATCAGTATCTACTGCTACAAAGGAAAGCAAAAACACTCCCAAGGGGAAAACTGTAGAATAAGTACCTCAAGTTTCCTTGGAAGCCCATCCACATGTGTCTGGCTCCTGCCCGCAAGCATAAAGTTTTACATCAATATTAATGTTTTATTCTGCTCAATGTAATTTGGATGCTCTCATTACCCACACGGATGTCTGATCTTTTTCAATCCTTGTAAGTGCCCGGCACTCATGATATCTTATGCCCACGAGTTCTATACACTAATTCTGAGATGCATGAAACTTCATTTGACCAGTTACATATTTCTTGCTTAACAAGTCATGCCCTTTCCCCTTCCAAACATTCCTTTCCAGTTTCTCATTTTGCACCTTTCCCCACTTTGAACTAAAAATTCAAGTTTCAACTTCAGTAAGGCATTTGACCATCCCTGTTTCTAAGTTTACTTTTTTCATTAATACGTGACCAGAACACAAGATAGCATGAGAGATTTTTCTAGGCCATCAAATTTGCTTTAGACACTGCAAACATCCCAAAGCACATTTCAGAATGGTTTGAACAGTCCAGCAGCAGATTCCCAGTGTTGAACCACAGAGGTTATTGCGCTCTTTTTCCCAAACACATGAAAACTAATTATATTTTGGGCACTATTACTAAATATACATAGATTCCTGGAAGCAACTCATGTATAACTGAGATGTCTCCATTTGTGCCTGTCTGAAGATCTAGCCATTTTCAGCATAATCACCTAAATTATCAGGAAACTGATGCTTTGAAACTTGCCCTGTTGTCACATACTGCAATTTTATAGATGGGTAAATGATACCTCTTTGAGATCCCTCACAGCTACACAGGTGGGAAACAATTTTCAATTACACTAACTCTTCTTTCCATCTAAACAGTAGGTCTCCATGCACTTCTGTCTACATTATATAATGCCAGAGTAACAGCAAGAAACATTAGTGAGAACAACAATCGGAAGAATCAGGTCTTCAACATCACTTAACTGAGCAGGTAACAAGTAGTATAAACCTACCATTATCTTTTGTGCCTTTTCTCCAATTTAGACCAACCAAAGAACGTATACAAAGCTTTGGATATTCTTACGACATTTAAAACCACTACACTAGAAAACCACCAATTCCCTATCAAGTCATTGTATGGCTTTTCATTGAAAAATATTAGCTGGTTGGACCACAGAAAGCTGCACACCATCCTCATGGCTGGCTTGTTCTACATTTTTTATAGCCATGTACTGAAGTACTCCAGCATATGATCGATTCTGCCCAGCTCATAATTATGTACTACAATATTACATTAGTATCAACTGTTTGAGTTGTATTTACTTGGTGAAGGTCAGTCCTTTTCCATCCACAGGCACCTAGTTCACCTACTTTTGACATGAAGTCTCTCGCTGGTATATAGATTTTATTTTTGGCAGCATGCCTACTTTCAGTTAATTCCTCTGTCTGACACATTGTGACTTCCCTCAAATATGCCTCTACAACCTTTCTTCCTCCAGGTCAGTTATAATTTCTGTCTTATCATTTACTACTAGATACAGGGTTACCTTTATATTGCTGACATTCCTAGCAGATGCCTTTGTCTGACCCAAGTGCTCCTCAACACCTGTCACCTTGCTTCCAGGTCTGCCTATAAATAATTCTGCCCTTGCAGGTCTGACTGTAAATAATCCCCTCCCCACCCTCTTGATTTTTGGAGTCAGCTGGTTCCAATTTGGGTAAAGTGGAGCTTCCCTTTCCTTTACAGAGTTACAGTTCCCTCTCCTCATTGTGTTACACAGAAATCCACTGCACAAAACCACAAGTCTAACAGAAATATATCAGTAGGTCCCTAAATCAAATCTTTTGCCTGTTCATCTACATTTTCATTCTAGCATCTCTCATATCTACCTCCTAAAGTTACTGGTACCAGTATGCACAAGAGGCACTGGGCTGTGCTAATGATTGATAAAGTTCACCTGTGCTTAACCAAGTTAAGGCCAACACAGCTACCTCTTGGGCAAGTCCCACAGGGCAACCTCAGCTACCCCTCCTGCACATGTGAATGTGCTTGTGGGCCAGAGCCAGTTGTAGGGCTGTGGTTCTCTTCAGCCCACATGGCAACCGTGCGCCAGTCAGCACGCAGACATGAAGGCAGATGCAGATCTTACAGAGAACCCCAATATCACTTCCTGAGACTGCCTGAAGCAAGGTAATTTGAGGATGTCTCAAGACCATGTGGCTAAGGAGCCAGGATCTCTTGAGCTCTGCAAACTGCAGGTCTCTCCCAGCACAGGTGCTTTGCAGATTTACACTGTGAGCTGCAATTAGATGCTAACAAACACCTGCGGGGTCCGGTGAAACAAAGATGGGCACAAAATTGCTAAATGAAATGTAAACCTTTAGAATCAGTTTTAAGCAATGCTAAGGTGA
>WYDI02025641.1:0-16193 GCA_009867235.2 Psittacus erithacus | reverse complement strand
GGGTGGGGGTGGGAAGGGTGGTGGGGAACAGTGCTCAAAATTTTATACAGAGCGATACATATTCGCTTTCTTTCCAGAAACAGCCAATGCATTTTGATCATAGTCATTCCAAACATTCTGCCCCAGGAGGAAGCTCAACATGGAAAATATCAACCCAGACAGTTAAAGTCTGTGAAGATTAAAAATAAATGTTAAAAAAACCCTCTTGTTCACAGTAGTTTATAAATGAGACCTTTCAGGCAATCTTGATTCTCTGCCCTACCTAGAATACACACGCACACCCTGTTCAACAGTGTTCTGCTTGCTGTGCAACTTATTTTAATCCTTTTCTAGCACATCTTCTTCAGTGCTAAGGGGCTTTTATTATTTATTTTTATTATATCCCCCTCCTCCCAAGCTGTTTCTTGCATGGAGACAATAGTATTCCTTAGCTCCCCTTAAATAATATACAGCTAACTAATCACTGTGGCATGCAAGAAAGAGATGTCAGGTGAAGTAAACATTCTGAAAAGAATGAACCCTTGAGCGATCCCTGCCAAATACTCTTACCTGGAACTGTCACAATGATCATGGTTTGACCAAAGAAGGGGCCTTCGATGACTGAGGATTAGGAAAATGCTTGGTGAGTAGAAAAAAGCCTTACTGCCAGTTAGTTTAAAGCAGTGGGATTTAATAGAAATGACAGAACCAGAGGGCTGCCTTTCCTGACTGTAACATTGAGGCTATCAAACAGGTCTTAAAAAAGTGTGACTGAGAGAAAACTGCCATTGTCTGTTTCACTGCCACTTGTCCAATGGGCTTTAGTAGTACAAACGTAATGGCTGCTTGTTGGCTGAAGAACATTATAGTGGTATGGCTTTTAAGGGGCTGGAGCTAAAGCTGGAACTGCAACTCCCCTACAATACTAACACAGAAAAATGGACATCCAGTGTCCTACAGCCCTTCTCAATCCAGACTTTATAAAAACCAAGTATGCAGAACAGTGTTGTATGTTTAAGATTCTCAGGAAAAAAAGACATTCAGAATATGATGATGTTCCTCTCAACGTGAATGAGGAGGCAATCTGTTTTAGGTGTGCCATGGCACAAACTACTTTGTTCTTTTAAGAAGTATTCTTCCGTGTACATCCAGTCAAACTTTTAAAATCTCCTTCTTAACCAAATTATGGCTACCCTGGAAAGCAATTTTACCCTCATTCTAAAGCAGTGCTTGCAGTATAGATATATATAATACCTGTATTTTGATGCCAAGTCCAGTCACTTCAGTAACTGTTCTGATGCTCTGAAACCTGCCACGTAAAGTGAGGTGAGAATCAAGAGAGGACCCTACTTGGATTAACGGAAGTCTGAAGCCTAACAGGTCAGGCATAACTGGCATGTACTCTGTGACAGTGTTTGGAGACAAACACTTCATCTTCCCCAGAATCCCCACAGATTTTGAGAGGCTCTCGCTGTGTATGTGGCCCAGAGTACACAAGCAGCCTGAGGGACAGCAAAGCCGTGCATATCTCATCTAAATGAGAAAGAGCCTCCCATCCTGAACTTCATCTGCCAAAACTGAACACCACCCTGTCACCAGCAAATCAATGTTGACGAACAAATGATCTCTAAGCAAAATATGTGGGATAGCAGGAGTCTACTTTAGTGGTTACAAAACTGAATCCACATTGTTTAGCCCCTTCACAACCTGTTCACAATACTGCAGTACAATACTAAATGCAGTACCTCAGACAAGACTAATGTCCCAGCAGCAGGCTTAAAACTCCTAGTTTGTCAGAGCAAAGTAAAAAACCAAACCAACAACAAAAAAACCTTAAAAGTGATAGCTCACTTCTCTCCTTGCCACAAATCCTTACATCATTTCTTTACTCACAGTGGCCTTGTTATCAGGCAGCTGATATTTTGCTCTTCCATATGTATTCCCATACACTTTGTCCTATAAACAGTAATGCTTTGTTTGGTCCTCACAGGCATCTGGAATATAGGCAGAAATAGCTGTGCCAGAGCTGAAAAGTGCAAACCCACTTCAAAGGAGCGATGGAAAGAATCAGAAAATGGTCAGATAAGAAGGATGACATTAAGAAATGGAAAAAGATAATGGAAGCTGTGATTTACATGTGACACTCATGAGAGGATGAACACACGTGATTATAAGTAGCTAGAAACAGTATCCTCCCAGGTGGGCTGCCTCTGACCCATGGTAGATGAAGCTCCTTGGAGCACAGGGTCCAGCACCAATTTTAAGTAGTTGATTCTGATGGCAAAATAATCCTAATCTGATAATATGCTGCTGCCAAAAATTAGTAAGAGGCAGAGAAAAATCTCAAACCATGTTTGTCTATCAACTCACCTGGATTGTTTCATATACACTCAGATTTCTAATATATGAAGTATACAGTCCAGTAATTTACTTCAGAAAAACAGCGTCCATTACACAACAAAGATAAATTCAAGTTCTTTCATTTACTTTTCCATCTCATGACTCACAAATTATAGGGACATCCCCTTCAAAATAACAAAGTAAATCCACCACTTTATTTGTTCTGAAGAGAGAGGAAGAGAACAGCTTTTACACTTCTGTATGGCATGAGACAGCCAATGGGAGAAGGTAGGGGTATACATATCTTTAAGAGAGAGAAGAGAATTCACACACAAAACTGTAGCTGAAAAAACAACAGATTGAACTTTATCTGGCACAAAAGGATGACTCACAGACCTGGAAACCTGTGTTTCAATGAAGAGATTCAAGATAGAGCTGATATGGAAAAATGACTTATTTCTCTAATACAGTTTTATGTCTTGGAAGTGGTCTGTCAGGATTAGAATGACTTACAGCTGTGTTACATTCTCCAACTCTGAATCTGTCATTTTGTTAGTACTTCTCAAGTATTTCCTAGACTTTGCTTTCCTGATCTGCAGACTGTCAATTTCACATCAATAAATTCAATACTTTTGTAAAAGAACAGGCATAAAATCAGTTGTGTGACTTACCAGTAAATACTTTGCTTGTCAGATGATCTCCCATTTGAGAATGCTAGAAAGAAAAACAAACACAAACAACAATTAGCAACTGAACTCACTTTAGGATTATCTTGTCCAGCCACCTAGCATCATCCTCCTGGCAGGATTAAGGAATAGCAAGGCCAGATCTGTAATGAAAGGTGGATGTCTTAACACCCTGAAATCTGGTTCATATTTGATAACTGGCACCTTTCTTCCATTTACAGATCCCAAATGTGTCTACATTACAGACCTTAAAGTAGAAAACCTGATTCTTACACAAAAGTATGCTTAGCCCTCTTCAATCAACCTTAGATGAGGCTCAACACAATGCTAAAAATAAGGTCTAAGGAGCTACTAAAAGCAGAATACTATTTCTTGGAAATTCTGAAGCTCTGAAAGACAGAGAAGGTTCATACAAACAAGAGCAACTGCAGCCAGTCTCAAATACAGTCTGAAGTAGTCTTCAACTACTGAGACACAGAGTGCCAGACTCCTCTGAGTGGCGCACAAGTGACTGATGAGACATAATGTACACCAAGTTGCAACAATAAATACTGCAATTAAATACTGTTAAGGGGGGAGAGGGGGGCGGGGAATAAATCACCATTAGGATAGCAAAACACTAACAGGCAGGCCAGAGTGATTGTGCAATCCCTGTTCCTGGAGATGTGCAAAATTTGACAGGACCAGCCCTGAGGAATCCGGTCCACGCTGATCTTGGCTTAAGCAGAGAGCTGGTATTTATGAGAGTGCCTCAATTCTTGCTCGTAGCCTTCACCCTACACCAAGGTGGGGTGGAGAAGGCATTTTCTTAGTGGTCAGGAGAGACTAAAATCCCTTCCCATGAAACCAGTGCAAATTTTAACCTGGAAGAACCTTTATCTTTTGTGTATCAGAATTAATGGTGAAATACATCAATGAGTAGATCAAATAACTGAGATTTCCACAAAGAAAGACTACACTTCTAGCAGTCAAATGCCCCAGTCATAACTGCATCTTTCACCTGAGAAAGACTGTGAAACAAGCCTGTCACAGGCTGTTTCATAGACACATTAACTGTAGTAGCTTCCTTAAAACCCTGTAAAAGGTGAGATGTGGCACTGAATAGAGACAAAACTAAAATACCTTGCTGTGCTTATTTGGTTTCCAAACAAAAGCCCACAGAGGATGAGGAGAAGGCTCAGAGGAAGGGGGGATGTGGTTTAAATTCATGTAAGTGTGGCTCCATTGCAGAAATGATGGAAACATCGCATAATCTCAGATTCACTGAATCAGTCATCAATTCCTAAACATTCCTGACAGATTATCATAGAGGTGGCAGAGATTAATGATCAATTTTATGTTAGAAAGGGAAAGATTAGCTAAGATTTCCTCAAAAAATCTGAGGGCAGCCTTTGAAAACCACGTGGTGTTACTCCAGAAGGAAACAAATTCAACTTTTGAAGAGTGTAACGCTGAGGCACATGCAGTTCCCTGGTGACTTGTCTGTGGTCTTGAAGCTGAAATGAGAGCCAGTTAAGATTTCATTATCTGAAATCAGAGGACTAGGTCCCAACAGCAGGAATCCAGTCAACAGAATAACCCTGAAGAGAACATATTGTCTCATATGGGTTTTACATTTGCTTCTACAGGCAACTCCAGAGATTGTTAAAGACAGAAATCAAACTAAAATGATCAGAATAAAGTAAGCTTAATAGCGAATTGAATGTTTTGAGTGCAAAATTGCACCGAATAAAACACTAGGGTAGATGGCAGGAGAGATAACATAGGAATGAAATGAAACCACTTAAGGTTTATGAAGCATCTCTCTCACTGTTCATTTCTTCTGTTACTTGACCTTCATATTGTGCAGTTTCAGAATCCAGCATTTCAAACTATGCGTATTTAAAAGTAACCCCTCCAGAGTATCCTCAGTTTAAATATGGATTTGGGGTTTTGTTATTGTGTCTTTCGTGACATGCCCACCAATGTACCAGATGAACCATGCCAGTCTCAGCCTTCCTTCATCTCCAGTGAGTCTTATATAAATCTTCCTGGCTGCAAGTGTAGGTAGTCTGCATCCTGGGAAACATTTTTCCCCTTACATCTTAGAATCCCAGATTTTATAATATGAAATTTAAACTAACATAAATTTGTAATTCAATCCCTCTATTCCAATTTAATGAACTAGAGGCTTCACTGCTTTATTGTTTTGTGCCACTGGACCAATCGTTTGATTTACAGATGGAATGTACTTCTTTGTTAATAAATAAATGCATAAAAAACACCAAGGTATCTTCAATGCAATTATGCTGATATCCCTCAGGAACCAGAATGCAATTATTTAAAATATTATTTTCTTAGATTACTCTCAAGAAAATAAGGAAAGAAATATGAAATTTGTGTCCTTTTAGCTTAAACTCATTTTAAGAGCAGCAATAGTGATGCAGTTAGTCCCCAGTGGCAAGTGAGAAGCACTTAGCCAGAAAATTGTTATTGGATTACAGTTCTGGCTTCATAAAATGTGACTAAAGATCATTTTAGACATCTATGAAATGACCCATTGTCAAAACTGGTATGACAAACAAGTGACAAAGTTATTCTATTTGGCCATTTTGAGGATCTTTCAGATCACAAAGGTAACTTGGGGCTGTATCAGCCCACACAGCTTTGAGTCAATTATAAAAATAACTCACAATAAGAAGAATTCTAGCATAAATAATTGAATCTCTCCAGAGGAAAAGAAAAATCCCTGCAAACATGTGCATCTACTTTCAAGTGTTCCCGATGTCTAAAGAATTGTGATGTGATAGGGTGATCAGAAGTCAATTCTGACACTGAGAACTACCTTTCAAACTAACTGGTCTTCTTTATTCAAATAAACAAGATGAAAAGGGCACCAAAGGACAATGCATGATTTTGTACAATGCGCAAACTGAAACCACTTAAATACCACTGAAGTTCATTCAATTCTTTTCATTTCACTTTACAGTCTTTTTCAAACATATTTCCTGAATGAGAATCCTGCCTCTTCTATTTTAATCTTCTGGTAAGAAAGAATAACCAATGTGAACATGTATCAGATGCAAGCATGCACACTTGAATAAGTGCAAACAAGCAATAAAACACCTTTGCATTTGCAGTTACCAGTGACCACTGGCAATACAGAAAAATGAGGGCCTTAATCAAAAACCTAATATGGGATTTCATTTCTTCATGCAAAGCCTTCATTATTTTAATTCTCTGCCCATTACAAAGTATGTCTCTGCTTGTATAATTACATAATTTACATCTTCAGCACCTATTTTATCCTGTGTTAATTTTGCAAAATAAATACAGACATGCTCAAGGAAACCAACTTGGAAAGTGAAGAAGCACATCCAATTTAAAGGGAAAAAAAATAACCTATTCACATACTGATAATCAGTACATATCAATGAGCATTACCAGATGCTTGTAATCCACGTGATAGCCCTCCAACTACAAGTGCCTGTGCAAGAACAGTTTTTGCTGGGATGACAGAGATCACCCAAAGGTGCTGGTGTAAGGTGCTGGACATCTTTGGAGATTAGGGAACTCACAGAGGGCTCCTTGCTCAAGCCCCTGCCACAGGAGAGAGGTAAACAGCAGAAAGCCCACAGCAAACAAAGAAGATATTAGTTCCAACTGGGAAGTTCCTCAATCTTCAATCGATCCCCTCTTGGCAAGCAAATTGGCAGTTTCATCTCTTCCTCCAAAGTGTCCAAAAAGTAATTCTGTTCATCACTGCGAATAAACAAAATTTCAGATGGGTTCCATTTAGCAGGGTCATGGAGACCAGGATCAGTACTCATCCATCTCAACATAAGGATCCTCACTTTTAAGGTCAGATTTTAAATTCCTGCTCACAACAAAAATTACCTAGTTTCTTGGATGATACCAATATGTCATGCAGGATGGTGTTATCAAACCAAAGAAAGAGGATCTCTAACTGCTGTTTGCAACACAAACATACTTTCAAACTCACTGTTTCCACACAGAAAGATACAGTTTCTCTATATAGATGCATCACATCATTTGATACAGCAGCTAGGGAAGAGAACTAGTCTGTTTTCAAACCTCCTTAACAGTCAGTATCAAACTTTTTTCATTGCATTCACTATGAAGCATAATCCTAAATGATACCAAAGTCTTTCTCTCAGTACACTGTGCTGAGCTGCTTGTCTCCAGAACTTTGTTTAATTATCCAAAAGTGTACAAGAAAGTGGAACAGTCCAGTTTGAGCACCCTGATGCTGCCTCAGCAATTTCTGCTCCCAGCACATGCTATTTCAACAGCCAGTGATCATTGGAGTTAAAGTGCATGCAACCAGCTGAATAGGATGCAATTCTTATTCTTATGATGAATATCAGGGTCAGAGGTGAGTGCCAGATAACACATAGCAGATGTGGAAGGAGTAGAAGGAATTCTGTTTACTTTGGGTGACCACTTATATTTCAAAGGGTGATGGGAGGGGGGGGGGAAGCTAAAAGTGCAAGATAAAGACTGTTTAAGGGATGGCATTATACATTATTTTGCAGGACAAAGCTACATACTTGTATGTTAGCATGAACTATTGTTGAAATGTAAGACCCAGTCCAGTCCAAATTAACCACTCATGGTACGTGACTCTTTAGGAAACAAATGAGAAGTCTTTTAAAAACATGCCCTATACCCTGTGATCAGTTCAGCCAGCACTGAAAAGCTGTATTTCTTTTGGAGTTGCCTGTATTTCTTTCCATTTCAGGGTTGTTTTTCTTTTCCTCAGGCATTAGCAGCAAAGCAGCCTTAGCAAATGGAGAAAGTCTGATCTGAACCTGAGGGAAGTTCTAGATAGCCACTAAGAAGCCTCTGCAAGAAGCACACAATAGCATATTTACAATCTCTCATTATAGGACAAGAAAGCACCGCGAGTCACCGCCTGCTGCTTGGACTAGATGCTCAGCCCTATAGTCCAGGTTGTGCAAAAGGGACCTGAAACTGTCCAGACACAGAGTGGATGATTCTTCCAAAGATGATGCATGGAGCAGGAGATACACAGGAACTCCTCAAGCTGATAAAATTACTAGCAGCCATTTAGCTGCTCAGCTTTTCACAACCTACGGTGAAGGATAAAGAACCTTTCTCCTCAGTATCATCATCCCTTAAGTCCCAGGCAGCAAGGAGGCAGCTACTGTGAGAGACAGGTGAGAAGACTGTAGACCAGTGAGCTTACTGTATGATGAATGAACTTTGTTTTCCCCTGCTCCCTGTTTCCCTCCCAAAGAAATCATGAAAGTCATTAAGCATCTTGATGTTTTCCATATGGATGTTACTATAACTTACAAGGTCAAAGTGGACCAGTTAGGAGAACTTAAGACCATCAGAAAGGGCTGAAAAGAAGAAGGGGGGGCAGGGAAAGCAGCTCACTTAAAAGAAAAAGCAGTATCATTACAATTTTTAGCTAGTCTTTACACAAAAATATAATAGAGGCTAGTAATCTGTGGAAGAACAGATCTTGGAAAATAGCTGTAAGGAGGCAAGTTCAGTCCAAGCAGGAAAAAAACAAACCAAAACCCTCCACCACTTATGTCCACCAGTTAGCCTGCTAGCTTCTAAATGAGTTGTAACATCTTTTCCTTTAGAAGCTTTGCTCCGCATGTTGAGGATTCAATCTCATTTTCATGGGTGAAGTACACGGCAAGGAAGTAAGTTTAGTAAATGATCTCTGAACTACTCTGGAGTCTTTGAAGATACACTTGTACTACATTTTAAAAGATATACACTGCCTCATTTACATGATGGATTGAACTGGAAGATGGAGGACAATTTAAGTAGAAAATCCAATAGTTCTCAGTTCCAAGCCTTCAATGCAATGTACATCTCAAGTAACATTAATGATAATTAAAAAAGATGCTGATTTTTTAAAGCTGAGCTGTATGTGCAGCATAAAGCAGTTATTCTTTTGCAAAATCAAAACAATCTGCAGAAACAACTCTGAAATTGCTAGAGTCTGGCTGAAACAAAAGAGCAAAAGAATAATCATTTCTCAGAGAGTGGAAGGGAATGTGTCCCCCTCCCTCCCCATGTTAACTTTTGGTCTGCTGCCACGCTTCCACTTTGGCAACCAAAGGAATGCTGTGGGCGCCATATAAAGGCATGCATGGCAGCCTGAGGGTTAAAGCAGACATTCCTTATCTTTGACAGATGGTTAATTCATGGTCATTATTACTAAATTCAATCGCTCAATAATTTAGATACGACAAACATGTGTGCAGGAATATATGCCAGGGCACCCTTCTAGGAATCCCAAAATGAAATATCTCCTCCATGCTTTGACCATACATCCTCAAGCTGAGTGTGACAGATTGAAACAAATGTAGGCTTTCTGAGCACTTCAACTCCCTTGTGTCACTCTTGTTACATTAGAGAGTGGTTCTCGAGAGTTACTGTGCCCAGACCTAGGGATGAACAGCCTTGGCCAAAACAACCATTTCGTCAATAAGTGTAATTCAAGCACATTTTTTTTTGTGAGCCTAACTTTCTCAGTTCTGTTGCTATGAGTATCACCACTTAGGCAATCATCGGGAACTCATCTGCAGACAAGGTCACAGTCTGAACAGCACTGAGTGCCAGTGGGTCTATTTAAGGTTGTCTGGGATGGCTTTAAAGCAGACTGTGTCTGACTAAACAGTTATATCAATGATGAGCTGCACATCCACCTCTATTACACAAGTAAAGAGTCACAGTGAGACCACTCAAGGAAATGCCCTCTTTTTCCATTACTATCCCTTATCCGAAAGCCAGTCCATTTTCTTCTGTGATGACAGGCATAAAGATCTTTTGGCAAATGTTTCTTAAGAAACCATACTAATAAAAAATCATAAAATTCCCTTTTCCTTCTTTCAGTTGATATAAGAAACTGAACTTCACCCCTCCTCTGTTCCCACTGATACTTCCAAACTGGCTGGCACAAAAAAGCACCTCAAAACACCTCCGCAGCTCACTCACTGAAGTTGAAAGACTTCCACTGACTTCAAAGACATCTGGATCAGGCCCAAAGGCAGCATCCTCACATGCTAGCATAGACTAGTAAGCCACAACACTGGCTGGAATCCATGGCATTTCTATGCTACTGCTAAAGCAGTGCAGGAAGCTTACACAACTTCAGCTCCTTTGAAAGTGGATGCTGCTCTTCCCTTGTTTGCAGAACATTTTGTAATGTTCCAATAATTCTCCGGCTGATACAGGTTAATTTACAGGTTTCTTATCCGAACCACAAAATCCAGGTATCACAACTGACTGCCTTTGACATCTTATGTGCATAAGTTTTCTGTTCCTTTCCTGTCCAGAAATTTTATTGCCTTCATGCTTCTCTATAAAGCCCTGAGATGTCATATTTTTACTTAGAGTGTGAACTTTCTGAAGCAGAGACTTTGCCTTTGCTTGTTAGTAACTCACGTGGTACACTGTTGGCACTATATAATATGAAAGAATAGATCACAAATATTGTAAATGGGAAAAGCCTCTATGCTGTTTCTCCACCATGGCCATTAATCCTATTTAGAGAGCTTGCAAGACAAAGAACTCCAGGCAAATGTGTGAAACCTAAGCCTTACTCATTTAGGTAAAGAACATACGGAACTGAATCTAACCTTTTGCATGTGCAAGGCAAGTGAATCTATTAAACTAGTTCAGATAAAATATTCACAGGATTTGTTTCAAAGACCAGCACTAGCATTTGAATCAACATAATCCTGTTTACATGACTTTCACACCATCCTACAACTGCCTCAAATCACAGCCACAGTGGACCCAAGACATGCTAAGCTCTCTCAACTCCTAAAGCTAAGGTGAGTTCAAGAACAAGGTATCTCATAAGCTTTTCTGAACATCTCATAAAACCCACCCTTTGGCAAGCAATGGATCTGACATCGGGTGGTGTTAAACTGTCTCTTCTTTCCTTGCCCTCTAATTAAGTTTGTAAACTATACTTATAAGAAGCTTCTAGAACCAGAGTAAAACTAACAGAAGAATATTATAACCTCAACATATATGACACCACACAGACCTGAAGGTAAACAAATCTGAAGGAGAAAACTCTGTGCAAGTTCCTCTCACCTCTTGTATTCAGGTAAATACACATTTCCGGTCAGCAGTCAAATTCTTTGAAGTCACAAAAGTGCAGCAGAACACCACAACTCATCTCTTCTTCTCAACAGATAAAGCATTCTTTTGCCTCTAATTGGAAAGATTAATAAAGTAAGGGAGCACATCAGGTTTGTATCAATCACTGCCCATGTGGTTCTTATTACTGTAATTAAAAGTTATCTCCACGAAATTGCTGGATGAAAGTGCCATGATCTGCAATTGAAAACACATTGAGGGGAGCTATCCAACTTATTTGACTGTTTTAAGACAGTCACATTTAAGAACATTGTGGAGGTAATGCATTCAAAAGAGTCCTTAAAGGCAATCTGTCAGTAAAAGCATCCTGTGAATCTTCTGTTCAAGAATGTGAATGTTCCTAAGGCTTTTCTTTAAAAAAGTAGAAAAAGAAGAAAAAGAAAAGGCTGTTAATAGTAAGAATGAGAAGTTTTATAAAGTGAAGCTATTTCAAACTCAGCCTCTGAAATTCAAGGTTTAATCTTGAGAGCTCTTTCGGCCCTCTGTATATAAGGAATGTTCAGTTCTTCGAGGATTGAATCTTTCAATGTCTTTAGATATTCACACTGAATGAGACAAATAATCCTAAACAAATCTGGCTCTTTTGCTGACATATCACCCCATATTTCACAGAAAGTAACAGTCAGGTTTGATATCCAAGCTTTCACAATATATGGGGGCTTGGAAATGGGTGTTCTAAATACACAATTTTTGCATATGCAGGACTGCAGACTTTGAAATCTGTACAACAGAGATGCACAACAAATAGAATTCATCATTTAAGCACTGCCCCTTCTTTCAGACATTAGCGTACAGTAGGTTAAACAGCCAGCTAATTACTTCAAAGCTAGTAGCACACTTAAACCCACCACTTTTTAAAGCTTTCTTTGTATAAGTAACTTCAGAGATGTTTTTTCCTACTTTCTTCATCATCTTTCCCCACACTGAATGCATGTCTTACATTTTGGCACAGGATACAGAGACTTCATGGAGTTCTGTTCAAAACTATTCAGGGTGTAAAAAAACTCACTGGCTTCTGAGAAAGGTGTCCTGGATGCTATTAAAAAAAAAAAAAAAGAGAGAATTTTAATGGGCAGAAAGGTATCTCCTGTAGCATAAGGAAAAACCTTTTACTTCACACATCTCAGGAAACCACCAAAGGGTGTTAAAGGACTTGTTTGGATTTTATTGTCAAACACAAAAGGACTTTTTCCTATGATCTTTATTTACATTTGAACTCTACTACCAGTTTTCTTCTGTAGCTTTTGAAAATCTGTGGTCTCCCACATGGCTTACCAACAAGCAGCTCCATCAGTGGGCAGTACATTTACATGACAACAGATGAACAGTCAGTGTCTACACACTGTTTAGAAAACGAAAAGTGACTGTAATTTGTCCTTCAATCCTCAGCTATAAATATGACTCTTTAAAAAACAAAAAATCTTAATTTTTGCTGGAATTTGTTGGAATTATCTGACTCCCAGGGGAAAAAAAAAAAAGGTTAATGAAATGAGAAGGACAGAATTCTGAAACAAGACTATGGGAATAAAGTGGCATAACATATTCACTGTGGCCCTCTAAAATTTCCTAGAGCAAAATTACCCTGCATCAAAAAAAGTGTAGAGAAAAGAGAAACAGTGATGCTGAATATGACAAAAAGCTTGTTTATGTTTAATACATAGGAGAAATTGTTCAAGGACAGCTAAATGTGACCCGTTTAATATACCAAGGTCTCCAATACCTATGGTACTCTGCTGAGTAAGTGCTGATCATGCAAATTAAGGCTGCCTGGGGACACACAGTGCTTCCAGTTGCAGTTCGAATTTTCCAAGTTCTCTAAAATCTTTCAGAGCTGTGGCTGCACGTTACAGGGTCGCCAGGGCTC
This sequence comes from Psittacus erithacus, assembly GCA_009867235.2. NCBI lineage: Eukaryota > Metazoa > Chordata > Aves > Psittaciformes > Psittacidae > Psittacus > Psittacus erithacus. The sequence continues at coordinate 3,164 of WYDI02025641.1, read as the reverse complement.
CTTCCAGTCCTGCAGTTGCTGCCTCATTTTGAAGATTCATCTGTCTGACATTCTTGAGTCTTCTGACATACACATCCATATTCAAGGAACATAAGAGCCTAATTATTGCTACTAGCTGTGTAATTTAAAGTACAGATGGGCAAGTCAATTTGAAAAGGGGTCCCAAGACTAATATTTCAGCTTTAATAGAAAAGAGGAATAAAAATCTAGTGGTCATTGTAATGCTAATAAGCTCAAAAGTTCAGCAGAGGCTAGAAGTCATCAAAGGTAATGTAGAGTATGCCCTCAGTATACATCGTGTTCAAGACCTGAGACCTTCTGGACTTCCTTACATTTATTGGCTTAGATTCTTAGTCAGTTTGCAATATGCTTACAAATCTCCCTAGCTATAATTTGGGTTAATTACGTCTGAGGAAATGCAAGGAAATCCAAACTACACATCACCTCTGCAGCTAGCATCAAACACCCAATCAAAACTTTACAAGTTAGGTGAAGATTAGCATATGAAATGAAAGGGCTAAGAAAAACATACAAGACGTTAGGAACAGCAATGCCTGTTTAATAAGGGTACAATGTGCCAACTGTCTGAATACAAGGGCAGACAATCCTTTTTTACCATTTTACTATAATTATATAGATTGTAACCTATAGGGAAATCATGCTCTAAAACAAGTCGCCCTAAACCCCATTCCCCAAACATTTCTCTAAAATATTAAACTGTGCCTTTTCCTATGGCTATTTTTAGTAATGGCATCAGTAATTAAGCATTCTGTGGTCTGGGGCCCCAAAGAAAACATCACTCTGCATTCTGGATGTGTTCCAGGATATTTTGAAACAATCTTAAGAAACCAGATGCAGCCAATGCTGTGATCCCCAGTGACTCTGCAGGGACCCATTAGAATCACCAGGGGAAGCACGTGGTTGTGACAATGCAAGCAATACAGCATTACTCACTAGAGCTGAGGTACGACACACTGAGAAGCTGCTACTGTTCTCCTTGGTTTCTCTCAAGACACTACAGCTCAAATCTACTCACAGCCTAATTCATAGCTGAAACCTGAACTACAGCCTGTAGCCCTGCAAGGGAATGTCCCAAGCGCCTGATAACAACCTGCTCTCAGGAGAAGGAAGGTGCTTTGAATCCCTGTTCTTGCAAATTCTCTATGAAAAGAGGACTAATTAATGATACAGTCCCATGTACCTGTTCTCCATTTTGCAGGTCTGTAGCATCAACCAGGTCACAGGCATTGTCTGGATTAAAAAAATAAGTCACCTCACTCCAGCCCCAGTAAAAGCAGTGTCCTTTAACTCAGATAATTTCAATGCCTGGAGGTTCATGGCAATGGCATCTCCCAGTGAGCAGAACTGGCAGGGGGGCACACACAGACTGCAGCCAGTGTTTCACAACTGCAGGACACACGGCCTCAGAGGCACAGGGCTTATGCAGCAGGACACACACAGACCAGTGACCTGAACTCAGCTGGGAACTCTGAACACAGGACCATTAATTTGTTCATCTTCATCAATGTAACAACTCCCTTTCTTTCCTTTACTAACACCTGACATCACACAGTTAATTCTGCAATGAGCACAATAAATGGTTTCAGTGCTTTTATTTAAATAAGGTATTTTTTTAAGTGAATCCAATCTGATCCAGATTTTATTTTTTTTCCCAGTTTGGCTGACATACTGCAAAATCAATTACCTACAGAATCCTGTTTACATTAAGAGTTAGTGGAGGTAACAAGTGTGGTCACTCTTGCTATATGGTCCACACCTTACAAGAAGTTCTTTTGATCTTTTAACGATTTCTCTTCTTTCCCCTAATTCTTACTAAGGACAAGTTCAAACATTTGACATTTAATGAAGAAAAAGATACATTTCACCAGCTATACTCAGTAAGCAAACAGATGTAGATGGGGTGTTTAGTTCCCTACCCAGAAAGCCATTAGGTGTTTTGAAGGTATTGTTGAAACTTACATAATATTTTTAGAGATGCCTGCTTCCATACCTCACTTACTATGATTTTCTTCCCCTTGCAGAAATAAATGTACTTGTAATTGTTGCAAAACACTTTTAAATGATTGTCAGGAAAACAACCTCAACTCCTAATGCTGAATCACTGGCACAGTCAAGGAGTGCAATGGAGTTCAGCCTAGGCACTAACACTATGACACACAACACTTCCTTGCAAAACTGCCATTTCATTAGTTACCAAGTGAAAAAGGAATGTGGGTGCTTGAGGATGTTTACTGTATAGTAATTTTGTGTGTACATGTATACATATCTAGCACGTAAGTGCAAGTACACACAGGCATTGTCAGAGAAGAATACTCTACAGGGCACTGAGTACCTGCTAGCGATGTTCTCTTTATGTTTGTGTACTTGTAAAAATGGTCCAAGATACAAACATTTCAGAGAGACAAACTAAAAAGTGAAACCAGAGATTAAACACACTAAGAGACAGTAAACTAAAACCCTCACTCACTAGTATTAACAGTTATGGTTTGAGAACAACAGAAAGGTGATCTTGGTTAGTTGGTGGTTTTAAGGCCCAGAGACAAAGTGGGTTTCCTATAGGCACTATAAAATCCTGCACTGCAGAAGCATTAATGGGGTCCAACTTTCAAAGTACACAGTGAGGTTTTATAGCTATCTCAGCCCTAGTGGGCTAAATCCCAAGTTCCTGAAACCAACACAGTTTGTTACCCTAGTAGCACTACACCAATTTACATCACCCAAGGATCCAGCCCAGAAAGTGTACTGGGACTCTTGTGGCCTCAGCTTTCACAGAACAATCTGATACTACACAACATAATCTGACAAACCCAAGAAATTGGAAATTAAGACTTCTGCTTTCTCCATATTTCACCCAGTTCTATTTAAGTGCTTTGATGCAGGGGCCTGGATATTACGCACTGAAATAGAGCCACAGGAATTTTCTCCCAACTCAGAAGATACTGTCGTGGTTTAAGCCCTGCCAAGCAGCCCGCTCACTCACCCTCCCCCACCCCTTCCTTCCTCAGCTCCGAGGGGGATGGGAAAGAGAATCAAAAGAATACAACTCCCACAGGTTGAGATAAGAAAAGTCCAGTAACTAAGGTATAACACAAACCACTGCTGCTACCACCAATAGTAACAATGATAAAGAAAATAACAAGAGA
>WYDI02025640.1:0-17101 GCA_009867235.2 Psittacus erithacus | reverse complement strand
TACTAGGATGATGCATCCTTTTGAGTGCTTCGCATATTAAACTGCAAGTAGCCATGAGCAGCATTACTGCACTGTCTCCTAGGGAAGCGGCGTCCCACAACTTATCCCAAGCTGCCTCCTACGCTTCCAATCTGAACACAGTTGCGGAGGCTACCTCTGAGCCCCCACCTTGAGCCAGGACAAAAGGCAGCGTATGGCATGCTCGTCATACTTGACCCCCTACTTGGCTAAAATCTGAATCAAAACAGTGATTATTGTCTCTTCCTCAGTCGAAAGCTGAGAACCCATCTGTCCTGACTGCTCACCGTTTATGGTGATGAATTTCCGGAAGGCAGCTCTCTTGTCCACTGCTCAACTATGTTCAGATATCTTCTGGGCTGCAGCTCTCTGGTTCAGCTGCTTAATTAATTCAGTCAGCTCTCCACTGTAGCTCTTTCGCCCGCCTTTTCAGTCCCTGTTCGGGCGCCATTTGTGGAGATTAAAGACACAGACTCCCACAGAGTTCCATGCCAAAAAGGTCTTTATTGTCAAATTTATTTTCTACCCACCCCCTTCCGGTTGGTTCCATGGTTTATACAGACTGCACCTTTTGTTCCTGCACTACTAACAGGATTGGCTGGATTTGAACATCACCACCCTCCGATTGGCCACTATGTGTTACCCTCTGGGTGGCCACTCCCTTCTATGTTCAGGCCCAGCCCAGGATGCTCTGGCCGATTCCAGGATGTTCAAGCCCAGAATGTTCTGGCTGATCCCAGGATGTTTGGCCTAGCCCAAAACCCTTTACACAAACAATGGCATTCTGTAACAAGATGACTTGGTTGGATGAGAGTAGTGGACACTGGTTATGTCAACAGATATTTGCACATAAAGTATCAAATATTTAGGCATTTTCTCCATTTGTTAAGCATCTTCATTGTACCTTAGCAGAAAATAAGGTTTCCTGCTCATGGGCTTTTTTCTTTGCATATGAAAGATACTAAAGCGGTATCTTTCAGGAAATGCATTTTAAAAGTTAGATTGAACAGATATATCACTATTTGATATGAAGGTAGAACAAAATCTGACAAAGGTGGTATGGGAAAGGAGACTTTTACTTTGGATTTACTCCAGACATGAGTAAACTCTGAGTAAAATATAAATACTGAGTCCCAAGCAAGTAAAACACAGCGAGTGAATGAGGGAAAGAAGTGTTGTACATCAGATTTCTTTCTAAATACACAAAATCTCTTTAGTTTGATCAAACCAATAATCTGTGTGTCAAAGTCATAGTGCCTCTAATTTGTATTATCAACCCTTTGCCAGTGCCTACAATAATGTAGAAAGTTGATGTTCCATAGACTTTTGGAGTAACTCAAATAAGCCTTTTGGGCTTTTACTTACAAAATCCTCATTATATCTTCTCAAAACCTTAGCTGCAGGAAAAGCATAAATTCTCTCTTCTGTGTTGCATTCAGTTGTTCTTTTGGATCTCAGCTGGAGCATTCAAGTTTTGCATCAATATGACTGGAAAAACTGGCAAATGTGCAAAGCAATAATTTTAGGTAGATGTCCTGGTTTCGGCTGTAGCAGTCATTTTTCTCCTTAGTAGCTGGTGCAGTGCTGTGTTTTCGACCTTGTCTGAGGACAACGCTGATAACATTGATGATTTTAGTTGTTGCTAAATAAAGCTTACTCTGATCAAGGACTTTTCAGTCTCATGCTCTGCCAGTGAGAAGGGGCACAGGAAGCCAGGAGGAAGCAGAGACAGGACACCTGACCCAAACAAGCCAAAGGGGTATTCCGTACCACAGCACGTCATGCTCAGTACAGAAACTGCAGGGAGTTACCCAGAAGGTGCAGATCACTGGTCGGGTTGGGCTGGGTATCAGTCTGCAGGTGGTGAGCAATTGCATTGTGCATCATTTGTGTTTGTTTTCTTTTCCTTTTCCTCTTTTAGTTTTACATTCACTCCTTTTGTTATTTATTTCCCTTATCATTATTGTCACTGGTGGTAGTAGCAATAGTTTTGCATTATACCTTAGTTACTGGACTGTTCTTATCTTATGTCAACCAGTGTGATTTACATCCTTTCAGTTCTCCTCCCCATCCCTCTGGGAGCAGTGGGTGAGAAGGGCGAGGAGTGAGCCAGTGACTGCGTGATTCTGAGTCACAGGCTGGGCTTAAACCAGAACAGTAGAACAGAAGCTGCAGTTTGCATTTTCTTGATTTGAAAGATGGTGATTTTATAAATCAGATAGAATATAAGATCAAATATGTGAGAAAATGTGTTGATAAAAATATTGCTTGAAACAAATAGTTTTAAAAAGCTGAGTTGTAGTTTGTTGCTTATATTATGCCAGGATGAGTAAAGTAGATGTTTTATGAAACTGGATAAACATGCTGCATAAACTCTGTTTCACTTTTGGACAGGTTTGTAAAACTACTGAATTTTGATTCCAAGTGAAGCAGGAAGTTTAAGCACATTGAAAATCTTGCTTTAAATTTATTCCTGGTTCAAGTAAAATGGGGAGCATTTCAATTTATAATGGCTTTTGTGAGCAATGGCCCACAGCTTCATTTATTTTTTAACATTAGTCAGAATTTTGGTGATTACATTTCTTGACAGGGTTCTTTTAAAGATTCATGTATTTGAGCGCACCGAGAATTCTGCAGCTAAATCAGTGTCCTGCCTCAAATACTCAGAAAATTAGTAAATGTGTTAAATATTACTAGAATGTATTGGTAATTTTTAGAGAGAAGCTGGTACAGTAATGTGTATTTCTGTGTTTTGTGATGTCCTTCTAGGTAACATGACTCTGCCTCTGCTAATATATTCAAATCCATACAAGTAGAGAGATATTTTGAAGAGGTATGTAACGCATCTTTTCAGTAATTTACATGAAACAAACTATTTCATCAAGCTTTCTCATCTAAGCTTCTACCAAATTCAACATCTTTATGAATATTCACCACTACTGGTTAGAGCAGATCCCTGAATGCTGAAAGTTAAGACAAATGATAATGCAGCTCAAATGAAGCCTTCAGTAATCCTGCCTCTTCTGCGCTGTTCATCAAGAGTGCTTATAGCTCAGAGTCTTTCTGGTTGTCACTTTGGCACCTTTAATGCAGCAGTGAAAGAGTCATCCTATATACATAAGAAGTCACAGCTGTAATGTCCTACAATAAGTGTTCTCAGTACCTGTCCTGGGTTCAGTAGTAGCAGTCATTTTTCTCCTTATTAGCTGGTGCAGTGTTGTGTTTTTGGCTTTCAGCCTGGGAAGAACACTGATAACATTGATGTTTTCAGTTGTTGCTAAGTAATGTTTACTCTGACCAATGTTTACTCTGACTTCAGGGTTTTAAAATCTTTATAAAATAGGTATTAAAAAAAAATGTTTACATTACTTCCAGTAAGGAGAAGATCAATATCATGTGACAGGTACACAAAGTTATTTGGCAGCATCTCAGTGCCTTCAAGGTTTACTGGGTGCCCAAGAACATATACATACATAATCTGCTACCATCACTTGGTGCATTTTAACGTCCTCTTACTGAAAGCATCATCTTACTTCAGAACATACTAGCTGTAGAATTATGTTTTTTTGCAATACGGCAGAGACTTTGGTTTTTCAGTAAGAGCTTTTGCAATAATAAAAAATGCTGGGCATTACAGACCATGCTTTGAAAGCAGATAATTATTTGTTCTTATCTGCAACAGTTTTTATAAAAGACTAATAAAAATTTAACACAAGTACCAAGTGATGTTATTGACTTACTTTCCAAGAGATAAAATCCATTACTACTTTATTTTATTGGAATGGACTTGGAATTACAGCTTTAGGCAGGCATGTGTAAGCAATGAATAAGGCACAGTTTTCTCTCAAGCACACAAGTGATCCATGAGAACCCTCTGTCTGTAAACACATTGCAAAAGTCATCTTATTGCACCTTAACTACAACCTGCAGGTCTTATTATTCCTGCTTCTGCATTCCCTCCACAGCTTGAGTACTGCTCTTCAGATTTAATTGTCATTATGCCTTGACATATCACAGCCATTTCTGAGAGCCATTCCCTTGACAGGAATGGCAACAAATAATAGGGAAATGAAAGGACTGATCAAAGAGAATTTTCAGTAAAAGAAAGTAAGGGACTGCAAGCGTTTCACTGACTAGTTGTAGACATGGTGGTTCTAAGACCTCCAGGCTTGGCCTCAGAAAATATACATATATCACAATGAGCAGAAAATATCTAAGCATATCCCTTGTCACACTAAAGTATAAGAGGAAGACTGTGTGTGTACGCACATGAGGGAGTGGAACTGTGGGCTGTGAACTGTGGACTTACACTTGTGGAACAAAAAGGAAAGCCAACTGCTATAAAGCAAATGAAGAACAGCATTTGCTTCTAAGCAAATCTGTTGGAGGAATGAGCTAAGAAGGATCTGTCATTTAAGGTAGTATTTGACTGCTCCTTTGAGTACTAAATTGATCTTTATGTGGTTGATGATATTCTGCCCAGGATGCAAGTTTAGAGTGAGATAAAGAATCACTGACCTACCTAGCCACTCCTGCTTGGTAAAGATCATGTGCCCTTTTCTTCACTGCATGTATTTTACTACATGTATATATACAAATGTAGGGTTATGAGAAAAAAAAAGGAAAAAACAGGAGTAAAACCGCAGTAAGTTCTCTACAGTTTGAATTTTACACAAGTTTCTCCCCTTGTCTGCAAGTATGATGCAACACTGCTGTGCTATTTAAGCTGCTAAGTAAGAGTCATATTATGTACTAGAAATGGCTAATATCAGAAGGAATATCAGTTACTCACACCATATGGTTTCGTGACGTTATCTTCTGGGGGTTTAGCAGACACTATACATACAAAGGTTAGTAGCAGTCTAATCTGAATGGTGCTACAAGGAAATATTACATCACCAAAGAATGCACCTCTAAGTCCATTGCCAAGGATCATTCTGCTCTGTAATTGCCCTCTGGCACTTTTGCATTTGCTGCAGACCAAATTAAAAGTAGCTGGCCACAAAGGCAAAATCACAGGGAGACCTGGTGTCATTAGTAATCCCAGGTGATGATTAGTGAAAATGGCAGAGGAGACATTAAACTGTGCTAAGTCATTAAGGAGAGACATACAGGCACTAAAACATGGGCAACACGGGAAAGAAAAACCAAAGTGATACCAAAAATACTTTAATAGCTTCTATATGTGAAGACCACCTAGTGAGTAAAAACCTGGCAGGCACATCAGTACATTGGAATTCTTCTCATTATTTCATTATTATTCTCAGTATTTCAAGTGCTTTCTTCTCCCATCCCCACTGATTTCCAAAATGTTTTCTTTTCACCTGCTTCATATACTTCCTTCCTTCATTTTGACTTGCGAAATGCTGGGAAGGGCGAGATTGACAGATAGTGATGGAAGCCCATATTAGTTTTTCAAACAGGCACAGCATGGGCAGTAACTAGAGAAACATTCTCCTTGCTACTGCTGCCAGTTTGTTCCTTGTGTGCTGCAGACAAATCAACTCTCTTAGTAAGTCCATTTGTCAAGCTAATCCTTTGAACCACAGCTAAGGGAGGCTGAGTGTTTGCAGTAAATTTGGTAATAACTTATGGTTTCTGGATTCAGTTAGAATAAAGACTATATATCAAGAGATATCCAAGTCAATACAGACTGAGATTAAATGTAGTCATTCCCCTATCTTGAAAGGTGATCTTCACTCTCATCAAGAACAGAGTGCAAGCCCCAATGCCTCTGGAGCATGACAAGATATACTGTGATGAGCAATCCTTAGTAATGTTAGAACTGCAGAATCATAGAATCAATAGAATGGAAAAAGACCTTTAAGATCATAGAGTCCAAATGCTAACGCAGGGCTGCCAAGTCCACTACTGAACCATGTCCCTTAGTGCCATATCTTCATCTTATTTAACTACCTCCAGGGATGGTGACTTAGTCACAACTGAATACAGAATTCCACGTGCAGCCTCTCCAGTGCCCAGTACAGTGGGACAATCACCTGCCCTGGCCTGTCCGGCTACACTACTGCTGATACAGGCCAGGATGACGTTGGCTTCTTGGCTACCTGGGCACCAGCCGACTGATGTTCAGCTCCATCAGCCAGCACCACCAGGTCCTTTTCCATGAGCAGCTTTCCAGTCACTCTGCCCCAAACCTGAGGCGTTGCATGGGGTTGTTGTGAACTAAACCCAGAACCCAGCACTTTGCCTTATTGAACCTCATCCCACTGGCCACAGCCCATTAATCCAGCCTGTCCAGATCCCTCTGCAAAGCCTCCTACCCTCCAGCAGAGCCACACTCCCAACCCAACCTGGTGTCATTCACAAACTTACTGAGGTTCCCTCAATTTCCCCCATCCAAGGCACTGATAAAGATACTGAATAGAACTGGGATCTCAGTACTGAGCCCTGGGGACACCACTTGTGGTGTTCCAGCCACCAACTGGATTTAACTCTATTCACCACAAACCTTTGGGACTAGCCATCCAGGCAGGTTTTGCCCAGCAAAGAGCACACTCACTTTTAGCTTCTCTAAAAGCAGAATACCACAATTCCTCAGAGCGAAGAGGTAGAACCTGGGCTGGAAAACATGAAGTTGAAATTAGAGCTACATGACACAATAAAAAAGATGCAATTGTCCACCAGATTTCAATTTCTAGCAGCTATGATACCATTGGTTTAGAGATCATCCAAAATTGTTCAGCAACATTTAAATTAAACCCTACTCCTAAATGACAAATACAGTATAAGGCTGGCTACTACCTCTTTTTATTTAACTCAGACTGTCACCAGTAAGGCTGATTTCCCTGCCCTTCTCTGTCTTTGCAATGAGGCTTAATTAATTCTGACAGCAATTACAGAGAAAGAAGGGTTTCACCGGGCTCAATTCAATCTTCAGAATGGATAAGTTGTGTAATAAGTATACTACGTCAATTACAGAGGAGGCTGATTCTGAAATATGTCCTGTCTTAGGTGAAAGCTATGACATTTTAAATACTTTCAGCGCTGTGATGTAAGAGATTCTTGTCTGAAATTCTCTCTCTTGCCTGTACCCAGACTGAAGCCTTTACATTCTTGTTCATGAGCTACAATATAGGTGGTATGTCCTGTGCTGGGCACTGCAGTCTCCTTATTCTCCCTGGGGATTCCTCCATTCCCAGGAAATTCACAGTCAACCAGTTACCTTTCCAGGCACTTTTTACCACCAGAGACACTGATCTCAGAATCAAGGGAAACCTTCATGGGGAAGACAGAAGACTTTCTTTATTGTGATTTTTTTTTAATGCTCAGATGTTATACCTATTTTGTTACTAGTCTTTAAAACTGGATGATTTATCATGGTGGCAATACAAAAATCATGAAGAACTGTTTCTGTCATTCACCAGAAGGACTGTTTTCAGGCACATTTTTGTATGTTTGCATATATAAATAAGGCTGCCAACCTTTTTTGAAAAATAGCTGTAGTTTTGTACATTCAAATTATTATGCATGTGCATGTATAATAATTACATATGTGTGGGCAATTTTCACATACAAGTCTATTGAATTCTTCTTATTTGCATCTTAGAGCATTTAAATTAGACACACGATCTGCACTGATTCTCTGAATTATTGTGTCTTTCCTTTATATAAAATATTATCCGTCCAATAGAAAGAGGCTTTAATTGCTGAGCCTTAAGTACATTTGATGTCTAGCAGGAAAAAACACACTGAGGAAAGAGGGATATAGTGAAGCCTGGGGAACTGCTGGAGGCTAAGGTATCTTTAAGCAGCATGCACTATAATAGAAATATTTAGTCATAAACCTGGCTGACCTTCACTTTACTGATAATTCAGTCTGACAGGAGATTTCTGGTATGGCTCGCAAGGAGATTGATTTATTTTCAGGACAAAAGCTGAGCTCCTGATTTAGAGCTGTATTGAACTGAAGTTTTGCATTACCAAACAAAGGGAGCAGGTAGGAGTAAGAACGCACTTTTATAGTTAACTGAGACATGGCTGACATTGCTTAAAACCATGAATTATACAAGTCAACAGTGGGAGGCTTATTACTGGAATGCTCAAGCAACGCAAGTGGCAAAAATTTATAGCAAAGATAAATTAGCAACTAAACAAACAAACTGAAAGCAATGAGCAATGTCAGAAATAGGAAAACTTTTCCACAGTTAAAGAGGCTGAAGTCAAGAAACCCTCATTAAATGTATTAGGCTTCCTAGCAGTTTGAGAAATTTCACTGAAGAAGCTATTCCCCATGTAATATACATCCAAACAAGAAAGAAAATCCAGTCCAAATTGTCTAGAGGAAATAATTGCAAGATAATATTTAGAATAAGTTTAATAAGTTTTTCTTAGATCTATGTTTTCTAAAAACTATTTTAAATTCTTACAGTAGAATTTTAAGAATACCTTTCACTTGTAACAAAGTGTTTCTTGTAACAGAAATTTAAAATCTAATGAATTAAAGAGAGAAATTCTGATGTACGACTGCATGTGTTTATCAGGGCTCATTTTCATATCCTTCATTTCCTTAAATCCCTCTGTAACTTCTGACTGCAGTGGTGTTTTTCCTTTCCCACATCGAGTGGGAGGAAAGTCAAGTTCTATATGGGACTGAAACTGTGTGTCAGTGTAGACAGGCTTCATAAAACTTAAGCAATACCCACATGAGTATGTGTGTGTATAGACAGATATAGCTATACAGCCTATATAGCTGTGCATTATTTCTAAATGTATTTCACTATTCCATGCTGCCCTTTTACTGCATAAACAAAGGTTAGGCGTATACATACACCTGAATTTTCCCAGTGTTATTTGCCCATATCCCTATCCAGAACTGAACCAAGCATCTCAGTGTGTACCCTTTGTTATGGCACTAGTAGACCCCTCAGTAGCAGGCATTTTGGGAAAGTCCCTCCACACAGCCTCTCCTAATGATCTAAAAGCCTAAAACCAAGCAGTCAAGGGGATTTGTGTGGTATGTTAAACCTTTAATACAAGCCAAATGCTGTGTCAACACCAATTCTAGTTACTCTCTTTGGTGGTATGACATACACAGGGTGACACTTCATTCCCATCATGTTTATAGTTTCAGCATTGCCTAAGGGGGTTATAAAAACTAGTCGTGCCTATGTAATTCTTGTGGCAAGGCTAACAGAATAGCCCTGAACTCTGAAACTGATCTCAGAATGTAAAACAATAATGGGCTATCCTTTCTTATCTGGATACATTAAATAACATAATTCACAGTATGTAGATGCCGAGTGAGAAAGAAAGGGGGAAGTTCACTCATTGTGACTGCAAATTCAAACACAAAGAACTGGATACAAAAAATTATCATCCTACATCCTGCTCCTCCCTGATTTGAAAGCTGTTGAACCTGCCAAATCTCAAGACCTGCAGAGCAGACTGCCTCTGATAGACAATGAGCCAGGGAATGCAGAGGATCCCTGAGCTGGCAGAGCAAGAAGCAGGAACTGATAGTCCTGAGCTCTGTGGTACTCCTGACCCCATGATCAGGTGAAAGCTGGTCAGGGCCAGTATGGGCTGCCACCCCCCACAAAGCCATGACACTAGGTTACACAGAATCCCAGACTGGTTTGGTTTGGAAGGGACCTTAGAGATCATCCAGTTCCAAGCCCCTGACATGGACGAGGGCACCTCCTACTAGAATAGGTCACTCCAAGCTCCGTCTAACCTGACCATTAACACTGCCAGGGATGGGGCAGCCACAGCTTCTCTGGGCAACCTGTGCAGGGGCCTCGCCACACTTACAGGGAAGAACTTCTCCCTAGGAGCTCATCTCAATCTTCACCTGTCAGTTAACATAACATGACAACATGTACACAACATGAGAAGTCCCTATTCTGACACTGTGCTATGAAAATTACAGAAAAACCTAAAAGCTAGACAGCATTCTTTCTTTAAATATAAAATAATAGATTTTTTAATTATTATTAAAACCCAGTGAATGTTTTGATATCTCTGATTTTCTCTATCTGGAAAACAGTAATTGCAGATGTATTTTCAATATTGTGTAATATAATATGGAAAATTTGAGGTGATCCTTCTTTATGATTTTGACTTTTGAGCAAGGGAAATCAGGAATCAGTTACAGCAACTTTTCATTAGCAAAGTATATAACTTTGAAATACAGGAAAAACAGATATTTACACACTGCCTAGTGATTTACAGACTTAACCATTATATTAATAGCTAAAAATTGACAAAAGATGAACATATGACATTTATTTCATGCCAGTGTACAGCTGGAACTTGATCATTTTTCACACATAGGACATCTAAGGTAGTTTTTTCCGTCTGTGATTTTTGTGATTTTTAGGAGATATATACATTGAAACATAACTGAAACAGCTCTCAGAGGATCTTAAAAATGCCAGTATTCTCTTTCAAAGCAGACTTCCTCAACATCTAAGATGAAAGAGTTGTGTCTAGATTAAATATCTTTTAGGCAAAAAAAGGACCACTCTCACCAGGTGCCCTATTAGTGACTATTTTGCATTCTAACAAATCTGTGGCCTCATAGGATTTCACACTGTCACTCTACAGCACTTCATGGTCACCTGGAACTTCACTAACAGGAACAAGAAGAGGAACCAAACCCTCATGCTTTAAAATTGCAACTACATGTCACTGAATTTAAAGAAGCAACACTATTACTGTTACAAGCATAGGAGAAAAAATACTAGTGATATATCTGAGTTCTTTGTGCATCTAATCACAGTGAGCAAGTACCTACACCGGCTAGACTCATTACTGAATGAAACAGAATTGTGTATCATATAATTATCAAATGGTTAGGGTTGGAAAGGACCTTAAGATCATCCAGTTATTGTAACAGAGTTTTAGATCTCAAGACATAATTTAAGAGGAGGATTTGTCTTGCTTTTAGTAAACCTGAGGCCTACAAAAAGGATTTGAATGTGTTTTATTAAACACATTTACCTCTTTCAGCCCAAATCTGTACTATGGCATAGTCAGGACGTGATTTAAATCCTCTGACTGAGGGAATCAGCCTCATGGCAAAGCATCTTGATTTACCATTGTGTGGCTGGACAGGACACCCCCACAAAACCTCAAATTATCAAATACAAATTTCTTTGCAAATCCATTTTGGAATGCTTAGTCAGACCTGTGGTACGTAGTTACTGATTTAAATTAAAGCAGAAAAGTTTACATGCAAATAAAAACTGAATTAGTTGGTTGTTCAGAGATAACTTCTCTACTCATACAAGTGGTTATCAGAAAGTGTGAAAGGAAAAAGAATGAGAAAAAGAGGTAAGATACATTATACCTGCTTTCAAAGTAAGAAACACCCTGGAAGTGTTGAAAAGCCCTTCTTTCCTTTATAATTTTCTAGGTATTTTCTGTACTAGCCAAACTTATGCCCGCTTCTACATATGTTCACTTCTACTTACCCCTCAGAATGAAGGAGTGGTGCTCACTCCGAATGACTGATGTAGGAAAAAGGCATGAAAAGACAAAACTGATTACAGAACAGAAGAGGTGGCAGATTTTGAATGGATGGATTTTGTCAGTTCACATGAAAAAATCCCACAAGTAGTCTATACAGGAATTCATATTTCATATATGTAGGAGAAAGAGAACAAAACAGGAAGTCCTTTGACCTGTCAGAACTATTGTCCAATTTCTATTCCATTTGTTTAGGGAAGGATAAGGCCCATTCTTGTATTTTTCTTCAACACTCTTATCTGTTCTGATCCTGAACAGTCCTGTGTGTACAGCACACATTGTACAGGTTGACCTAGTCCCACTGTATCTAAACCCAGTCTAAATGAGTGATTTCATATTCACTAAACTACCCTGTAGATGAGGAATAGGTTTTAAATATTTGTATTTAAGTTATTTTCTAAGAGTTTCATTGTCCCAGAAGAGCATTTCCACCTCCACTTACAGCTCAGAATTATAAATGCTTATCATGGTTCCTTGTGCTTCTGAATTGACAATCCTGAACAATGGATCCTCTGTAAAAAGCCCAGAATTACAACAAGCTTTACTCCTAACTACCTACTTATGAAGTGCCATGTCTAAAAATACCACCTCTGCAGGGTATAGAATTAGTTGATTTTATAAGCTGTTTTCATCCCCAGTCTTTGCCTGACAATGCTAAAGTGGGAAACAATCAGTTTTAGTTACCCTGGTCTGGTCTGAAAGTCAAACACTGTCTCCTTAGAAACTGGTTTCAAAACTATTAAATCTTGTATTAAAGCAGCCATCTAGGGGCATCTTTCTGATTCTTTCTGACCTAAGTAGATTTAAATTGATGATCAAGCTGAAATGTGCTTCGCACTCGTGACTGTAAATGTAAAACAACAGGATTCATTTTATTTTATAGACTTCTTTTATTTCTGGAGTATGTCAGATTTTCACTCATGTGATAATGTTGTATCTAATCACAGTATGGCAGCATCCAGATGTATGCTCACTCAACCTAAAATTCCTGTGATTGCATGGATTCATAGAACCATGGAATGGTTTGGGTTGGAAAGGACCTTAAGATCATCCAGTTCCAGCCCCCTGCCACAAGCATGGGCACCTCACACTACAGGAGAAAGTCAAAGTCTGTCTCTTTTATTATCCCACAGCTTATGACACCAGTTGATATCATATGATTCTCCAGGTTCTCTTCCCCTGGAGAAGATACTAAAAAGTAGATAGCCAGTTTTATTAAACATGAATTCTAATGCAGCACCGTAGCACTAATCTCATATGCAGTTGTATTGATTACATCAGTAAGAACACAACTCAGAGTAAAGCATTTTTATATGGAGAGTAATTTAATTTTGAAGCACAGTGTCTTTGGTACACCTTTTTTTTTTTTTTGGGGGGGAGGGGTTGTTTTGTTTAGGGTTTTCTGTTTGTTGGTATTTTTTTTTCTTTTCTGGATAAAAAGTTATCACCTTCTCTTTAGCCTATCTGATATTTAGATAGATATTTAGAATATCTGCTGATATTCTAAGATTCAGTATTTAAAATAAGTCCATGAAAACATGGGTCCCAGTGTATGCCTGGTTTCTTGCAAGAAAAGACGCTGAAAACTAGAGAATCTGATGATCTGTTATTGCTCATCTAGAACCACAGACTGGTTTGTGTTGGAAGGGACCTTAAGCACACCCAGTTCCAACTCCCTGCCATAGGCAGGGACACCTTTCACTAGACCAGGTTGCTCCAAGCCCTGTCCAACCTGGCCTTGAACACTGCCAGGGATGGGGCACCTGCAGCTTCTCTGAGCAACCCATGCCTTGGCCTCACCACCCTCTAGCCTGAACTTTCCCTGTTTCAGTTTGAACTCATCATCCCTTGTCCTATTGCTACAGTTTCGGATGAAGAGTCCCTCTCCGGGGTCCTTGTAGGCTCCTTCAGATGCTGGAAGCTGCCATGAAGTCTTCACACAACCTCCACTTCTCCACTAACAAGGTAACATTTATATCCTTCTATGTATTAAAAGTAACATTTAAAACCTCAAAGATTTTTCCAGGTGTTTACACTGTGGTTTGCATTTTTGTCAGGTAGTATATTCTTTACAATGTAAAGATTTGAAATTGTTCTGTACAACATTTTTTAACACACCCATCATCACAGAGCCTTAACTGTACCCTGCTTCTCATTTTTGTTACACTGAAATGTATTAAATACAAATTCAGATCCCACTGAGCTCTGTTTTGGCTATAGATTTCAATTTAGCCAAATAATACTGTCCATAAACATACCAAATCATTGTGCCACAACATGAGAAGATAGATGAAAGGACTTCTTAAGAGCTTTTCCAAACTAAAGCATTATCCAGAGAAGACAAATGGGTGTATTTGCACTTATAGACTGGGAGATGCACAAGGAATCATAATACACTATAATTATACCTTTGCTCATAGTAGCTTTGCAAATGCATTTCATTCCTGTCACTGCCCTCTGTTATTCTGCACTACAGCTCCCAGGCAGCTGTGTACCCTAATGCTAAGTTACTGAATTTATCCTCAAAGCAAAAACTACCATTCATACCAAACCCTGGACAACAAAAGATAGTAGAAAGAAAGGTCACAAACCTCATTTTCTCTAATGACCTAAATATGTATCCAAATATTAAAAAAAGACTGCTGCATTTGATTTGCTCCTCAGATGTTTTCAGTTGCTTTTTCTTCCACAAAAAGGGCTAAATAATCATGTCTCTAAGCATTCATTTTGACAGGTCTGACATGTACACAGAAGAGGGAACAAAGGACAGAGAAGAGATATAAGAAAATACCTTTTGAAGGAATCCTATTTATTTTATAGTCTGCGATGAGCAGCTGGCAACAGTTCACAATGCATGGTGAGCCTTACTAGCAATGGTATCCAGAGAACAAAGGGGTCCTGAAAGGAACAACTATAAACTTATGAAGGCTGACCTTTAGCCAATAGATTCAGTCTTGGTGATACAGAGTAGGTAATTATAGCTCTTTAGAAGGACCTGGGTAAATAAGATTCATCCATTTCTCCACAAAAGTATTTAGAATTATTAATGACAGGTAAAGAAACTTGAGAGCTTTAATTATCCAGAAAAGAAACAACAACAAAAATAAAGGTCTCTTAATAAGAATTGTAAAGAACAGATCATAGTTCAGCAGGACTGAGATGTGTGGAACAGGATACTACAATACAGAAGGTGATTCTCAGTTCCTGTGTGTGAATGGCAAAGTTCTGAGTAACTGTCTTTCTGAATAGCCATATTTGGATCTGTTTTTTCTTATGCTAGGTTATAAATCAAATATGATAGATGCAGAATCTCCTGTCTCCTGTTCCCCAAAGTGTTAGCATTCTTCTTGTTTTATTAGAGGAAGTTTTTGTTTACTAATATAAAACCCCAACATTTCGTGATAAGGGGATTAGAACTGGATGATCTTAAGGTCCTTTCCAATTCAAACCATTCTATGATTCTATGATAGTCAGCCTACTGGACAATAAAACCCCTAAGAATATGCATAAGAACTTATTCTCACCATACTGAAGACGTATGGTTACCTGAGTAACTGCAGTAGGTAAAACAATTGAACTCCCTTTGCTTACAATATAGAAGGCAAAAGAAGACAGGCTAGATACAAAAGTAATCAATCAGTCTTCCCATCCTCACCTTGTTGACCCTCCAGTCTACAGTCCTGCAAATTGGTTCAGCTCTGCATTGCTGTCAACAACCAGCTCCTTAAAGAGAGGCAGGGAGACTGAAGTAACACATCTTAGAAGAATGAGGAACTGCTTACTCCTATTGGTGCATGGAATCAGACTCTACAACTCAGAGAGTTATAAAGCAGTTAGGTTTATTATGGCGCTGGGTGCAAGGGGGATCACTCCTCTTAACTTGAACCCCGAGGAGTTAAGCAAGCAGATATTTATTACACACAAACGTGCATATTCATTAGGTTCTCGAGAGAATGGTGGGGCTATTACAATTAGTTTTAGGAACTAAATATCATAAGTCTCTTCCCTTTTGGCATTTGTGCACTGCCCTCTGATGGTCGTGGGCAGGGGCCTTCAAGATGAAGTAAGTAGTCTTCCTAATGTGGGCAGGGGTCTTCAAGATGAAGACAGCAGTCTTCCTCACAGTGTACTTTTCACCTTTGGTGCAGCTGGATGCCCCAGTAATCACAAAACTAGCTGAAACTAGCCATACCTGTAATTTTCTGATAGCTGGCAAAGTTTTAGAACAGTGTGACCTTCTTACAAAATTTATTGCAAGCAAAACAGGATGGGCAGACACAGAGTATCCTAAGCTAGCAGATATTTGGGAGGCATTGTCTCCAAACCAACTGATAATTAGAAGGATGGTAGAGATTATTCGCTCATGTTAATAAGACTACTAAACTCTGTTATCACACCACAGACTTAAAACACAAACATTGTTCTCTATCTTAGACCTAAATTAAGCTAAAAGTATTTTAACCCTATGTTTTCCAGGCACTTGCTTTTCTTTCATCACTAAAACCAGTAATTCATCAGCTTCCAGCCTCTATTTCTGCACGCATAGATACACCGTGCAGGCCATAGACAGGCAGTTGTTGGTTGGTGACAGATTGTGATTTAGAAGCACATTGTTTGCCAACCTTTAAGTTTAGGTTCCTAATAACAAGAGCTTTTAATTCCTAGCTGATTACAAGTGGCAGTGGGTTGTATTGGCCACTGGATTTAGACCCCTTAGCACTGCTGTGAGATTTGCTGAGGGAGCTGGGGCTTTACGCTGCTTCCTAGGCGTCTCTCAAGTCATCAGCCAGATACTTCCTGGCACTGTTCCCTCAACAGGCTAATGAATCATGACAGTTCATCTCAAATTGCCCAGCTCAAACATTTAAATGTCCACCACAATCTACCAATGAACCCATCTGACTGCCATTGGGGATCAGTGGGAGAAACTTATTAATACATATAAGATCTGGCAGCATGTCAGGCTTAATCTATCACAACAGCTGAGGTAATACATTTGTGTCTTCCCCTCCCCTAGCCTGTGGTGAGAGAAGAGAGCACCAGCAGTGTAGGATCTCTATGAAGCGCAGTGGTACAATCCAGCTTTGCTATATCTCACTCTGTATCCATCCGCTTCCTTATGTGGTATTCTGAAGAGAATTCATTTCAATCAGCAGAGAAGTTCTCAGCTTTGTGAGAAGTTAAATAGACTTTTCTAAAAGTATCTTTCAGAAGTATTTAGGAAATCCATAACATTCTGATTAAGAAACACAATACTCATCCAATTTCCTCTTCTGTATTAGCACCATGATAGAATAACAAGAGCTAATAAAACACCTTTATCTCAATTTGCCAATGCAATTTTTTTTTAGTCAGAAAATCTAAGTACTACCAACATGAAAAAATTAAATGTCCTAATATGTAGCTCCGGGTGGCTACATTTTCCCCCAAAAAGCCTCTAGAAGGAAACTGGGATAAAGACCTTCTCGTGTTGGAAGAGCATTTGTCTTTGATACTATCTATACACAGATATATAACTTATTGTCATGGGTTCAGCAGTAGCAGTCATTTTTTCTCCTTCTTAGTGGCTGGTGCAGCGCTGTGTTTCTAACTT
>WYDI02025639.1:92678-122970 GCA_009867235.2 Psittacus erithacus | reverse complement strand
TGAGGTCTCCACACAGCTTCTCTTCTCCAGGCTGAACAGCCCCAATGTTCTCAGCCTGTCTCCATACAGGAGGTGCTGCAGCCCCTGATCATCCTCGTGGCCTCCTCTGGACTTGCTCCAACAGCTCCATGTCCTTCTTATGTTGGGGACCCCAGAGCTGCACACAGTGCTGCAAGTGGCTCTCACTTGAGCACCCAGTTCAGGTGGTGAGGTTTAGATGAGCCACAGTGAGCTGGACACAGTGATCCTGTGCAGCCCTGCATGCTGGTCCAGGACCAGCCCAGCTGTTTTCAAGCTTGCTTTCTGAGGGTAAAACCTCAGTGCTGGTGCTTCTTGTGTAAAAGGACCCTGCTCGTCTGCTGTGTGGTGCCAGCCTTTCCCATCTGCTAACATGTCTAGAACTTCAACAAGGCAACGGAGACTCATACAAATGAAGGCAGAGCTAATAGTGAGATATGAAGGGTTATTGTTGCTATTCAGTGCTAATGGCTTTCTGTGTTACTGTGGCCATTTATCCCTATTCCTTGTTCCTTTGTCACATCCTTCTTATAGGTACAAGTTACTGTCACTGAAGGCTGGAAGCAATTTACTGGTGCTGCTAGCTATGCACAAGTTGCTAATTATGGACTAGGAGCAGGCAGAAGAAGCCAGGTACATGATGAATCTGGTTTGATTACTGAGGGAGCAGCTAGGCTCAGGGTTTCCAATTATGCTCTCTATGTTGGCAGCACATTGCTTGTATCTTGGCTTCTGTTTCGGGAACCAGTACAGCAGCCCTGCTGGGTAGATGTGTGCTCCCAGTGGGAACTGGACTTGCTTTGGTTAGCCTGCAGGGATGGGGTCTTGAAAGCAGCACACTGTGTGCTCAAATGCTCTGTTGTTGCCCCCCCCATTTAGCCTTTAAACACCCATTAAAACCCACTGGCCTCGACGCTTGTTGTGGAGGCAAGACAAAAACTCACTTGGTGGTGAAGTGAGCTTTAGACATTTATTCTCTTGCTCTTGGATTTGTGGTTTTCCACTTCTCTTTCTCTGCATAGGTACGGCAGAAGTTGCCATCCAGGCAGAACAATGACTTCTCAGTCACTTCTGCTGGTTGTTCCACCACTCTGTCTGCTCTGTGGGTAGGAAGGAATATGCATTCATGCAGCTTCCACCTGAAGTCAGTAGATGCTGATGTTTCCAAGAATGATCTGGATGAAAATGTATAAAGGAAACTTAAGCAGATTCTGGGAAATTGCTGGGAATGGGATGCAGAAACTCCAGATGAGCAAAGCATAAAGAGGAAAGAAGCAGAATGCCTTCAGGAGAGTTGTAGACCGCAAACTGATCCTGGTAAATGAGGTCAAATACTTTTCCCTCTGCAGTAGGAAGCCCTGAAAAGGAGGCACATTTCCGAAGTGAGAAGAAAGCCCTACATCCAGTGGGTATTTGTCAATGTTTTAAGTTCTTTTTCAAACACAACAGCAATCTTGAGTACCAATAACACCATCAAAATGTCAGGCTTTGTAAATTCAGATAGGCCTGACATGGATGACCTCCTGTTTCCAATAGCTGTTGTCATTAGGGCCCATTTCTTAAGTCATCTGATTTTAGCCAGAGCTGGAGGGAGCAGGAGGGAAGGTGAACTTCCTCATCCTACCCAGCAAGCCCAAGTATTGCTGAATGTGCTTAAGTTTATAACTGGCTCTGATGAGTTTAATATCAGCCATCAAACATAATAGAGCAGGCTGCCTGGGTTCCTTTCCTAGGATAATAAGATATACCGAAGCAGGAATGGTTCTTTTCATGTTAATAAAGCGAGTGCCTTTCATTGTGGTGGCACCATGAGGAATTTGAACTCAATTCAACATAAAGCCCTTGATCTGGCAGCAGGCTGGCTGGAGGCTGTTTGAATTACTCCTTTGTTTTAAGGTTCAGCAGTGTGAATGTGAAGCTTGTGCCCTTCAGCAAATGGCTGTAAATGAAATATCAGCTCTTTCATGAAGGGAACTTAGGGAAAAGGCACCATGGATAAAGAGTGTACTCTGAGATGTTACTGTTGTTGAATAAGTTTTGTGTTATGGCTTTATCCAGAGACTGGATCACCATCAATGTTCCTATTTGGCAGCAGAGCCATCTTCAAAAGGTGTAGAGGTGAAAAGAACAAGTTATGGCAGGTGACAGGGCAAATGAATAAGAAGTGAGGTGGCAGGAGTGCAAACCAGTGAGACATCAGCACAGGCAAGCCCATGGGCACTGGTCATCTCCCAGAGAAGCACACACTTACCATTGCCTGAGACTGTTCAGTGCACAAGGATGAAGGTGGGAGCAGGCAGAAAAGGGATGTTTGTAATGGAGAAAGTCAAAGGTGCTGGCTGATGAATTGAACAAATGTGACTGCTCTCATAGTAGCAAGAGAAGGCATGAACTTGAGATGGTAATGAAGGAATTGAGTTAAACTCAGGAACTCTTGAGGCTCTGGCTGGGGTCTGATGTACTTTATGGGATGGTTAGGGCAAGGGATGCAGATAATCACTGTGTGTGGGTGTACATCATAGCTAATCACAAGCATGGTTTGACTCAGGAAGACTCGCACCGAGTGTGTCCTTACATAGTGACGTGTGGGTAGTTTCGTTCAGCGCCAGTTCAGTTCATTTCCTTGGTGTGACACTTTGTTCACCACTTGAAATTACATGTCAAGACCCTGTACATCTGCAACAGGCCACTGCCATGGTATGACTTGGTGGTGACTGAGCTGGCAGAGCGCTCTCAATGCCATTTCATAGTCTGTGGGTTTAGTGTGGTGACCACCAGTGCAGCCATTCTCAAAATAGGGAGCAAAGGGAGGGTTATTCCCAAGTCTGGTTTGGGGTGGGGAGTAAAGCAGCATTGGCAAAGGGAATCAGGTTTTTGGTGGCCAGAGATGGGACTGACAAAGGAAGCCCTATATGAAGGTAGGGTGGGCAGTGTCTGGGGACAAGCAAACATTTCCATATACTGAACCAGTGTGTAGTCCCCCCTCCACAGCCTGTCTCAAAACCTTAGGTCTAATTTCCATTCCCATGGAGATGACCCCACATTGCTGATTTCCTGAGATCCTACAGAAGTCAGAGGGGACAGTATTGAGCAGCAGGAAGAAATGAGCAGTTCTGCAGTATGGTTAAAGCAGCTGTTAAGTGGCTTACAGACTTCCTAACAGACAGCTCAGAAACTACCTGTCAGTGGGGAATTGTCATCCAAAGGTTTGGCATTTTTCTTCTAGAGGGGTTTACAAGCGTTGGTAAGAGGCCAACGCTACTCTGTGTTCCCATCAGCAGTTTGAAACTGAGTAGAATTGGTCTGCTGACAAACATGATGGCACAACAGTTTGTAATGGGTCATGGTGGGAAGGAAGATAGACCTAACAGAAGGCAGTTCCTGGAATACAGTTGGCAGATACAGAATCCTGTCACCCCTGGAAAGGTTCTTAAGCCTCTACTGAGCCAGCAACTGAACAAGCTGAACTTTTTAAGGCATAAGCAGAGGATGCTGGAGAGGCACTCCATATCAGGGACTGTAGCGATAAGACAAGGGGGGATGGATTCAAACTGAAACAGGGGAAGTTCAGGTTAGATATAACAAAGAAGCTCTTCTTTGTGAGGGTGCTGAGGCGTTGGCACAGGGTGCCCAGAGAAGTGGTGAATGCTCCACCCCTGGCAGTGTTCAAGGCCAGGTTGGAAAGAGCCTTGAGTGACATGATCTAGTGTGAGGCGTCCCTGCCCCTGGCAGTGGGCTGGAACTGGGAGAGCTTTAAGGACCTTTCCAACCCAAAGCATTCTGTGATTCTATGATCCTATGACTGGAGCATAGAAACAGGAAGGTGGGAGACACTGACTGCCTTTTGTGCACTGCATACCATTTTGTTGGTCTTATTTTGAAAACATCTTTGAAGCAAATGGTGGAGAGGGGCAGAAAAGGTCTGTGGTGTTCAGGCACGTATACTGAGGCACATTGCTCAGGCGGGGTATTTTAACAAAGATGGAAGGTTAAAAGATAACTTGCTGAACCCTCCTGTTGAGGAAAACACCACGTGCCAAAAGCTCTCTTGTATCTTGAGAAAAAACACATCCAGAAACCTAGAGCTGGCAAGGACTCCTCCAGTTCAGGCTGGCCCATTTAACCATAAGAACTGGGAAAGAGGTTGATTCTCAGCCTCTGGTGGGCTGAAAATCAAACCCAGGAAGATAGGCTCTAGCCCTGCACTGATGTGGGCATGAATAGTGGCAGCTGCAAGGTTCACGTCACTTGGATCAGTGCACAGTTCAGTAGGCAAAATAAAGAGACCTATACAGAATAGCCTGTATACTACAGTGGCAGCCTGTAGTAGCCTTTCTGGCTTCCTGGGCAGCTCTGCAGGTATGTTTTTTATGCAGCAATACAAGAAAGAAACAATTATTTTCATCAGCAGGGTCTTTTCTGTGTTTGAAAGTGCTTGCGCTGATCGGAGTGATGTACTTTTAAGGAACATCACACTGGGGATCAATCATATCTGCATTTCTTTTCCAAGCAAAAAACACAGACTGCATCTTTCCGTATTCTGCTATGGTGTCGTTTAGGTAATCAGGGAAAAGAAAAGGTTCAGAGTTGCTGTCATGTCTGATTGACTGCAAAAGTGGAAATCAGTCTTCTCTAGCTTCTGTGTATTTGCCTCTGTAAAAAAGATCACCTCTCAATGACAGCGCATCAGAATATGAAACACTGCGGTTATTCAATTAGAAACAGCTTGCTGTTGCTTCTGTCTGTTTAGCCTTCCTTCACTAGGCTTATGTCACTCAGAAAAGGACTTCCATTGAAAGGAGGGGATGCCTCATAGGCTTGCCAGATTGCAGTTTAATTGGCTTCATTCCCCAGAGACTGAGACTCAGAAGAAGCTTTCAAAGTTAAAATGACAGTGGTGCAAGAAATGGTCTCCTTCTTCTCCTTCACTCAACTTCCTGGCATGTGTGTCCCCTCCTTACAGAGCTCACCAGAGGATGTGCTTGGGAAGAACTCATGCTGAGGAGCATTCAGGCCTTCTCTCCAGCAGCATGTTGGCAAGGGAAGGCATGCAGAAGGGCATAGCACGTGACAATGTACTTCCATAGGGATGCAGATGCGCCTGAGAGGAGTGATCCCCAGCAGGGGCAGGAAGATGTATCTGAGCTTGCCCAGGACCAAGGAGAGAGGCAGGCAGGTTTCAGCAGGGTGCATGCAGAAAGACCTTTTAGTAGCTGCCCACTGACAAGCTGTGAGGGACAGTGTTTCCTTGCTAACTGCAATACTTCTAGTATATCTGTACGCTGTGCGTGACTCAGACTTCAGAAAGCATTTCAAAGCCGCTAACTGGATTCAGATATGTAGTTCCTATTGCTTTTTTATTACTTGTTTTAATTATTTGCTTAAATATGTTAATTAGATTAAGCCTACTCAGATCAAGACAATGCTTCTCTTGAAATCTTAGTTCCAGTGATTCACATCCTCTACTGTCTATGTATGTCCCTGGCTATGTAACGACACAATAGAGGAAGGATGAAGCATCTACTGTGGAGGCCATATGGTTATTTATAATAGCTTGTCAGAATAGCCTGCTCATGGGCAGGCTGAGAAACGCCAACTAAATCCACAATGCATGGCTGCTCCTTGAAACAAGGTCTTGACCAGATTATGGGATCTGAAGTTTTCACTGATCTCCAATGCATGCTGAGTATCTCTTGCAGCCATGGATATAAACACTACCAGATCAGAGGGGTAGGATGTATGGGAAGTGAGCAGTACCTGCAAGTAACGCATTAGCTTTGCAACTATTTGCTGTCTGTGCTCTGTTTCCCACAGCTGGATCTCATGTATGAATTGTTACTAGCATTGTTGCACTCCACCTTGTTTCAGGGCAGAAATGGCTTGTCCCTATAGCTGCATCACCGTAATGTCAGCTTTCAGCACTGGAAGAGCGTCAGCCATTGCTGAAGTCTTTGCTGTTCAGTTTGCTTAAGTGAAATTATACTATTCCTGCTCTCATCACGCTTATTCACTGTAATCCTTGTAAAGCTTTAGCCAAACTCCTTAGCTGAACTCCTTTCAATAGTGAGGCTATAACCTGTGTTACCCAGCTCTGTATCTTTCTTTCTCGGCTGCTTTCCCAAGACACTCCTAGACCTTAAGGGTGCCTCTTCCAAGGAACTGGAGACATCTTTGCAAGAGCAGCATTTGTTCTCTCTGATCAACCAGGAACTCACTTGCTGACAGTACAAAACCAGGGTACCAACCTTCTGCAGTAATGCTGCTGGTTAAATGATGCCTGTTAGGAGGAATAAGATAATGAAAACAATTAATATGTGCTGTTCTGAACCACATCAATCCTGTTACACAGGTAAAGGAAGATGGATGACTGAAAGAGTGTGGTGATAAGGATGTCTTAATAAGTAATTAGTAGCTTCTGCATCTACTTTCCAGAGATTGTATCTTGCACTCTCAGGAAGATAATAAAATGGGGTTTTCTTATGGACTGTAAAGTAAGTCAATGTAAATGATGTCAGATTCACTGCCTTCACCGAAGTTTTACTGCTTTATGGAAAGTGAAGGTCTGGCTCCACCACTTACTGCCTCTATAGACAAGCCTGAGAGCTTGCTTCGCAAGGTTTGTGAGTCTTTTGCTACTTAGACATGAGCCTCAAAACAGAACCAGAGGTCCTCACCATTACGAGTGATTTCAGGGCTGAGTCTGGAGCTACTGCACAGGTCAGGATACCATAATCCACCTTTTGTTTCTCCAAGGCTTCATGTCTCCCCGTGTATTCTGAGCTGGGGAAATTCAGTCTTGCAACTGCCTAAACAGAACTCTACCCCTGCATCTCAAGCTGAAGGGACATTGATCTGGGCCACAGGTGCACACAGCTTTAGATGTCGTAGCTGGGATTAGCCCGAGGCCAAAATAACAGCTTTAGCTATGCAGTTGTAAGCTTTGTCTTTCTCTTGCCATGCCATCCCTGCATGAGGCCAGCTGCATGCACATCGCAGCAGTGGAAGAGGGGAGCTCTCCAAACTTCTACGAGCAAAACCTTCCCTTTACGTGCTGAGCCACACTTGCAGCTGACTTTAATTTCCCTGTACTCATTACCCAGCAGCATGACATGCCACAGTGATGCTTGCGGCGTGGAACTTAGGACAGAAAGCGGTATCTGAAAGGGCCACAAGGTCATTGCTACAGACAGGGATCTATACAGGAGAGCATAAAAGAGCAAAGAAGAAAATAATAACAAAAACAGACAGGAAGAATGAAACCAAAATTACACAGGAAATAGCAGCAAAAAAGGAAAAGTGTTTGGAATAGAGTTGCTGCAAAAAGGTCATTGCAAAAGTCAGGACAGGCTCAGAGATGGTGATGGCAGGAATGCTAAGCATATGAGGAAATGTAAATACATTCCTCCTCCAGTGTTCACAGAGGGATAATGGGAGCAGTGCCAGCGACAGCCATATGCTTTCAAAGGGAGTAAGAGAAATAATGAAGCTACTCCAGGTAAAGTAAGAGCAAGGGATAAAGGGCTTGCTCTTGTCACAGGCTGTTATAGTTTCAGGGCAAGGATTCAGCTCCTGAGGACCTCTGCAGTGAGCTGGGAGAAGCCAGGGCTATGTTAGATGGATGGACTTCCCTTGTTGTGCAGCCATAATGAGGTCTCATGGGAAGGTCAGGCAAATGACACAGGTAGTAATGAATCAGGCTCCTTGAATTCAGCAGCCAGCGAGTGTAGCCAGCCAGAAAACACACGGGGAAGTGTAATTTGATTAAAAATCATCTGCAAGAACTAACAAAAGAAAATCATGCTTAACAAATTATATGGAAACTTGCTGTTCCTGAAGTGGGTGGCATTCAGAGCTGACAGTAGCTGCCATGGGTGTAATTTACTTGGCCTTCAGTACAACCTTCAGTATAGAATAAATGAATACATTACATTTGCATTTATATAGCTCCTTCTCATCTACAGACCACAGCAAAGCACTTCACATGGGCTGTGCAAAAGATGCATCTGCGACAAACTGGGACAGAGATTATTGGGAGAGCTGGTCTTGAAGAGGCTGTAGATTGGAGACATGGATGGCCCTTGTTGGAGGTGCATGGTCCATGCCTGGGTGCTGATAGCCTATTCACAGAGAGCCACTTAATGATGGGGACATAATAAATGACTTGGAAGATTACAGAGGCAAATTCCTGCTGGCCAGCACACACAGATTCTCCCTTTTTCCAAGAAGAATTCCCAGCCAAGGGGTGTCTGCGCTGTTCCCTCTCCTCTTTTGGCTTTTAGAGTCTATGTTGGTCTGAAGTAGCCTCACACCTACCAGGTCCTGAAGCAGCGGGTGAGCTGTATTAGCCAGTACATCCTGCTCCTGCTGAGGATGGTTCATAATGAACCAGTCCCTTAGCAAAATGCATATAAAAGCTTCTTTACTTTTAAGTGGCCTCTACTGTTGCAATAGTATAAGATATTGCTTTCTAATCCTAACTATTCTATGACTGCACTTTATAGAAGCACCTGAAAGCCTCCTTTGGAATTGGTCATATTTTAATAGGTGATGAGAGTGTTTTTCAGTGAAAACCAGCAGAATTGTTTCTAGGAAGCTGAGATGTGCTTTATATCACCCTTATAAATTAAAAAAATAACCCCCACAAGTATCTCTTTTTTTATTTCAATGAAAGATGGTCGTTGCACAGCTCTGCAGTTGAAAATACTCCTGTGGTTAAGCCCTGTTGGCAATCACTTCAAGGCTATGCAAGGCAGGAGGATGGCTTTTTCACACTGAAAGTCTCAAAAGCGTGACTAATTCGGAAGAATTAAAGATGACTTTTATGGCTCACTACTGAAATCAGCTTGGAATTTCACATTGTCATCTCAGGGAAATCACCATTACCTGCTCCACACCAGAGAAGCTGGGGAGTTATCCTGGCACTGCTTTGTCACAAAGAAAGAGACAAGCTCTGCTGCCCATCTCTCAGACTAAATGGCCAAATAATGAATAGAAATTTATGGCCCATACAAGAAATGGGCTCTGGATTTGTGAAGGTTTTCTAGCTTCAGTTCAGCTGCACTCTGACAACCAAATGTCACTGCAATTCTATTTTATTGAGGAGGGGTTGTGAAAAAACTGGGGAGAAGGGATCTGGTCTTTCCCATTCAAGCAGTTTCCTGAGTCCTGGGAAACTAAAGAGAGGAGGTGGTAAGCTCCTACCAACTGTACCTTCAGGATATAGCCCAAGGACTGCAACCCCATGACCCTGATTCCAGCACAAGGGGCCACAACTTGGGTCTCCTTGCACTCAGATGCTGGGCACTATTATGTGCATGGTCAGCCCCAGCCGGGCTGCTCACAGTGTCTACTCTCTTCTGTACAAGGTACGTTCTGTGCAATTGCTGCCTCAAGTAACTGACTTCACAGTAATTGTGTTGCCAAGAATTTGAGCAGTGTGTTGGCATGAGGTCTGCAAAGTAGTCTGCAGTTCCTGGGTATCAGTTTATCCTGTGGGGTTACAAGCATTTCATTATCTCCAGCATTGCTATAGTCCCATAAGGCTACATTGCTCCACAGCCGTACAGTACCGCGAGCTTGTATGTGGAAGAAATAGCTGTCAGCAACTTAGGTAGCTCCACAAACCATTTGCAATCTTTTTAACCAAAAAGACTCTTATGTTCCTTCATAACTTGTAAGCATGGTTTGGTTTTTTCTGCTTTAAAGCTGCATAAAGCGCTTTGCCAGTATAAATAACAGTCACATAAAAATCCATCGCAAAGTTCTCTTCTTCAAACAGGCCATGACTTACTTGAAAAGCATTTTCTCCATGAAACAATCATGAGAAATTGCACCAGCAGCCAAAGACAAGCTGTCTCCAGAGTCTGATTTTAACAGATTATTAGGAAACACCAGGGAGTGTTAGTGAATGACAACTTGGAGAACTGGCTTATGGCAGTCTTTTCAACAGCTCTCTCTGCACTTACTCCGCATCAATCTTCAAAGAGTTTCTCCTTCAAGGCTTATCTCCTCTGCTCCAGTTTTAGAAACAACTTAATAAAGTGCATTTATCCCCTATTCTCCACATGGAAGCTTGGTTAGTTCAGTCTTTGTGTGGCTCTTACGCACATCTCAACCTTGATCCCTTTATCCTAAAAATATGCTTATCAGACTTTGATGAAGAGCATCTCCTTCTACTTTTTCACTCTTTGAGGCTGACATCTCTGAGTTCTACTCATGCCATTCCACGTAACTGTTTGGTTTTTTGTAGTTTAGCTTTTAATGTGGGTCAGTAATGGTTGTAGAAGGGGGTTTGTTATCCCACTGCCTTCATATTTCAGCACTGTAAGACACGGGATATGGCCAGTAGTACTGTTTTGCAGGAAGGCAATGTTCTTTTTCCCTAAGCTTCCAGGGCCAGTCAATGTATATATTCTTTAACATCAGCATTGTTTAATGGTACCCAGTATGCATTTTAATGAGACTTGTTTTTTCCAGGGGTCAAAAATGGAGGCATTTCTCTTGTACGTGGTGTAAGTCTTGCTTGTTTTGTGTTCAGTTCACTGTTGAAAGCTACCACTGCACACTAGGTTTGTATGGACTTGATGATATCACTAGCATTCATGTTTTTATGCATTGGAATAATTTCTGGAGTGACCTTCTATTAGCCCATGTATTGACCACATATAAGAGAGTGAATTATCTCTTAAAACGAATTCCTTTTAACCCACCAAAGCAAAGCAGAGCGTGGGCTGCCTGGTGGCATTAGCAAGACGACTGAACAATCAGTAGTCCTCTTGTCACAGCAATGGGAAGGGGAATGCAAGAGGAAAGAGATAAATTAGCTCTTTTCATGTTGGAACAGGGAGCACATCATGAAAAAGAAGTCATTCAGAAATAAATGGCTGAGATGGCATTTAAAACAAATGAAAGATATACACACACCCCTGTTCTCACACAAACGCCTGGAAGATGATTTGGTAGAGAGGGAACTGATCTTGCCCTCTGCCCACCACTGGGAGCCATCATTTGTCTTTGCTTTGTTCTCACCAGGAAGATGCAAATGGGGTGAGAAATGGCTCGGCAGGAACCTAAGCTCATGATAAACGTGAGAGTAATGCTGGGCTGCTTTATAAATGTAGTCCAGCTTTATCATTGCTCCTGCATGACAATGCTCAGTGTTCTCTATGCTCAGGCTTTCCCTCAAAGGCTTCCTTTTGGGATGGCGCATCAGCCGGGAATGTGTTGTCAGAGAATATCCATGGTGATCGCCTGACTTCACAAGAAAGATTTTAAACCCTTAACTGAGCAAGTTTGGGCTGCTGGGAACATGAAAGTTTGTCTTTGTTCTTTATAGGGAGTCAGTAGTGTACTATCTACTGTCTAGTAGTACTACTACTATAAAGTAGTATATTATCCGAGAAATCCCTTAGCCCCAGGAAGAGCAGAGACATGCTTTTTTAACTGATTATAGCAAAGGTTATGGAAGTGTTGGCTGGATTGGACCCACCCTGTCAAGACTGCCCTAGGATAACTCAAGGTATTTGGGGCTCTCAGTGTCAATATACAACCTTTTCTCAAGTCTGCTTCCCCTGGTCACCACTGCTTTGAAATAAGAGTTTCTTTCTGTTCAGGTGATCTTTCCCACATCCTGTGTCTTTCCCTCCTTACAGAGAAAAGGAATTTGGCATTTGGAGGATCCTTCAATTTTTACTAGTGAAACAGCTCCTTAAACCAGGTAAGCCAAGCAGTGTGTTTTCAAGTCCTGTGCAGTAGTGAAACAGTGATGCCAGCGTCCAAGACTGCTCTCCTTCCACATCCCTTTGCCTTTCTTGTTCGCAGTGGCAGAGACCAGTCCCAGCCTTTACATGCCTTATTCTGTTTTGATGCACTGCATGCAGTAACCAAGAGAAAACTACTAAGGGCATGCAGACCAACATTTTTCCTATTAGATGTTTAATGCCAGGGGCCAAAGCCCAGAGCCATGTGCTTGGGGCAAAGTTACCTTTTGCTTTATATTTTCCTGAGCATTTCCAGGTCAGCGGTGTCAGTGGTACTGCAGGTCCCCAGAAAGCACATTGTGAGTCCTCACAGCCAATGCTACTGTACGTCCTTTAGTCCTGGGGAAAAAATACCTATCAGTTGTCTCAAAATGCACAAGGAGAGCTTAAACCTATGCCTGAAAATATCCTGCTCTTATCCCTGACAAGTCCTTCCTTTTAATTTCCCAAAAGTGCAGGACCTGAGTATCTTCATTCTATTTCTAAGCGTACAGGTCTATTAATGTATGTGTATCCTGACAGGAGAGAGGTAAAAGATTGTACAGAATATTCCACCTTTGCTATTTGAGTGAGAGAACTGTTATCTACCTTGTCATGAAGACTCTGCTGTGCACAAGGAGCCAAGAGGAAAAAATCTGTGGACAAAAGGCTGTTTCTACAACAAGAAGTAATGCAGTGCAATAGGAGTAGATCTGTAGTTCCAAGGACCAAAGTTGACAGTATCCATCAGGATACTTTATTGTGGAAGAGCTCGAGTCTGGTACTGTGAATGGCCATTAGAGGCTGGAACTCATCAGGGAGGTCCCACATCTTCCAGTTTAGTTTTATCTGTAAAAACCTCTGCTTTGTGCACTCTGTAACCATTCTGTGATGCAAAGCAATGCATAGAGAGTGAAGGTGATCAGCAGATTTACTTTGTAGGCTCTTCCCTGATCTGAACTTGAATTTGAACCAAAGCAGAACCCCGACCCCCAAATATTTACAGGTTTGCTCAGTAAATGTTCCAGAACCTTCTGTGTTTTCTGATGCATACCTGAAATGGGAAGCCCTCACTTACAGAGATGTCAGGTGCCTGTGTACATGAGCACATGTAAAGCTGCATGTCTGGGATCTTGTTATGACATTGCACAAGCAGGGATAACCTGTGCCAGTGGCTTTTTATCTTTAAAGTATGACTGATCAGTAAACACTTGGGAGGTCTTACTCTGTGATATGAGAAGTGCAGTTTAGGTTCAGGTTCAGCATCTGCATCACAGTTTTCCCCTTGTTTTATGTACCCATTCTTGTTACCATCCATCTGATCTCTAAATGGAAGAGGTGAAGTTGCATTGCTACTTCACAAGACTAAAGCAACACAGTGCACTGGTGAGCATTCAATAGCAACCTTTGTATGTCCTTGAAGAAATGCAGAAAACCTCTGCCTGCAAGGACATGGAAAACTGTTGGAACGCAGAAGATAAACGATGGCTGACAAGGGGCTGTAGGGTAGGGGCTGTAGGGTAGGGGCTGTAGGATGAGGCCTGTCTTTGAGAAAAGACTTAATAAAGTAAAGGTGACTTAGAGAAGCTTTCCTTTCAAAAGGGGACAAATTCAGAGGTCTGTCTCACCAGAAGTGCGGTACCAAGGAACTCCAAAAGCCTGCCTGCTTGTGAGGGCAGAGGTGACCTGCCTCCATCTCCTCGCACTGCAACTTCTTGCACCAAAACTAGGCTCATGCCCTCCTGAATTTGCCGTGTGTCCTCACCTTCCATGTGACAAAATTCCCCTGGAGGTCTTGCCTGTTTCTCCAATGTGGTTGTGCTGTAGCAGCATCTCCTGGGAGCTAGGTGCTCCTTTGGTGGTCAGGCAGCCTTGCATGCAACAGGGGCAGCAAAGCAGCAGGGTTAGTGCTGAGAGGGTCAGCACATACTGAGGTCCTTGGGGTTAAAATCAGTTGAATTTTCAGGTGAGCCAGCTAAGGTACAGCTTTGTGGCCTCATCCATTGGAGGGTTGGTGTATATCTTGGTCAAAACCTGGCTGAAGTGCCCAGAATAAAGCTTGACACCCTGCATAGCATAGCAGAGAGAGGGGAGGGAAGCCAAGAACAAGGCTGGGAGTCAGGGTCTGCGCCAGGGTAAGTACTTTCAAGGCAATCCTGAAGTGAGCAGCAATCAGAATCAGACCCTGCATGTGTTTCATGGATCATAGAATAACAGAGGTCAAAAAAGGAGCTTGGGATCACCCGTTCCCACTCCAACCCAAAGCAGGGATAAGCACCGAGTCGAGGTGGTGACTCAGGGTGTCTCAAATGATGGAGGCTCCAGCACTTGCCCTCTCCCATGGTGATTGTTTTTCCTTCCTCTGCCTAAAGTTCTCCTTGCTGCAGCCTGTGCCCATTGATCTTCAATTCTGCAGGGATGCAGCGATGTCTCACACTCCGCTGCTCCTGCCCTATAAAGCTGCTGCTCACAGTTGGCCTCAGCCCCAGCGCTGCCCAAGTAGAGGATTGTGCCTTTGTTTTTGCTGCACTTCAGGATGTTACAGCCAGGATGTGATCCCACAGGTCCCCAGCCAGCCTGTTTTAGAGCAGACCTCAGCTAGTATAGTTAATGAAGGCTTACCACAAGCGTCAGCAAACCCATTAGGCTCTGTCTCTGAATTTAGAGAAAAGTACTAACGGCAAGGCAGTCCTCTGGAGGACGACGAGGAAAAGGGCATGAAAACAGAAATCAGACTGCCCCAGTCCCTTCAGTCTTTTCTTGGATGATGAGACCTAGAACTATGAGAAGCTTATTCACTTGGTACCAATTGCTAACAAACCACAGCTGCACACAGATGCATGCTGCTCTTCGGCAGAGCCTGAAGCTGTGATCCCTTCAGCAGAGACCTCTGATGCTTAGGCTAAAAGGAGACCGCTTGTTCTTGGAAACCCAGGGAAAGCTATCTGCTCTCTGGGACCAGCCGCTTGAGGGAGCCAAGA
Organism: Psittacus erithacus; assembly: GCA_009867235.2. Classification (NCBI taxonomy): domain Eukaryota; kingdom Metazoa; phylum Chordata; class Aves; order Psittaciformes; family Psittacidae; genus Psittacus; species Psittacus erithacus. The sequence goes on along the minus strand of WYDI02025639.1, from coordinate 108,233 downwards.
TGACGCGCACTAAGAGCCGGTGGCTTATACAAGCATTTTTGGGAGCGCTTTAGCTGGAATGGCTCTCTTTTGCTGCAGTGCTAAATCTGTGGGGTCAGAAAGATCTGGTTTAAATGCTTTTTAATTTGGCTTCCAAAGAAAGCCTTGCACAGCTGTGCTGTGTTTGTGTTTAGGATGTCCCCCTTCATAAGTTTTCCTGGGGTGTGCTTCGGTTTCCAAGAGATTTCAATAGCTGTTCAGAGGTGTTGACATTGACCTCCTAGAAGTTGCATAAAACCAGATAGAAAATAGCCATGGAAACAGGTCAAGTGAGGTCCTTTTATTCAATCAGCTCATAATGCCAAAAAAATTGGACAAAATACACTACTTAGCACACTAAATTTCCTTCAGGTCCAAGCTTACTGTCTCTATTTTAAACACTAGGCACTCTATAGAAAAGGAAGTAGAGGAAAGTTATAGGAAAGCAGTTATATGCCATATGAAATCAGGATCCAGTTGTCAAGGAGATACTCTTTTAGGTATTATACAGTGACTTTTTCAGTATGGTTCCCTTTTCCCCTGACCCTCTTCCCACAGCTCCCTCTTCCCAAGACCTAGGTACTATTTTCTCCCATCTCATGCAATCCAACTGCTACGTTAATTTTAAACCAGCGTTTTCAGGAACATTGTGACTCCAAGGAGAAAGCTCAGAGACTTAACTTGTCCTAGTTTTGTAGCCCATGGGATTTACCACACAGTGAAGATCCATGGAGCCAAGAGCCTTCTCCAGCTCTTTTGGATCCTACAAGAAATCTTGCCTCTTCTATCCATACCTTGTACTACCTTCTTCAACAGTGTCAGTCTGAGGGTATCAGCACGCCAATCCCCTCAGTGACCCTGTGTGAGGGTGATGGGATCTTTAACCCATGGTAATCTTATCCCTGAAGGACTACCATCTCCATAGGCATGACATGAAGGAGGACGAGAGAAAACTGAGAGCCAAGGTAAGAGACAAGGGGAGGCAGAGCAACCTAAAAGAGAAGGTTACACACAATGCTTACCTAGCATCTACCAGGACCATCACATCCCCCTCTCTCTCCAGTTTTACTATGTTGTACTCTTCTGTGGGTGGGTTAGGGGCAAGGTAGGGTTTTGCAAAGGCTCCTAAGGGAAGATGGCAAAACTTCGTTCATGTTTTGTAAACCATTCTTTAGGTTTCCTTTAAAATGTAGTTCAGGTTTCAAAACCGATTGCTACAAACCTATGAAAGCGACAACACAACACTTTGGTTTTACTTGTAATTCATCTCCACACATACTGGGGAATAGTGTTAGCATTTGGGCAGCGCTGTTACATTGTGAGCTCTCATTTTGTTTCTGTTTTCTGCCAAGTGGATTCATTTCTTGTCCAGAGCAAAAGCAGAGACTGCTCCAGCCATCAGGTCCATGGCATGCAAAGGAGATGTTATCAAAATGCCTCTTACATCCTGGCAAGGAAAACTCAGCATCAGTAGAGGCAGTCAGCAAGTGGCCAACAGTAACAGATGCCTGAAACAAAGTTTTCATATTAGCAGCTACGATATCACATTAATCAATTAATAACAATAATAATAATAAAGCAATGACATCGTTACTACACACTGAAGTGCAGCAGCAGCGAGTCCAGCCTATAATGTCACTTAACTGTAAGTACAACATTTGAAAGACTCCATCAGGAGCATGGGATGGGGATAGCATATGACAGAAGGATGATAACAAGCACCATGCCTCTTGCCTAGAGCAAACTTTTCTTCTGAATAGACAGAAGATGTCAATTCAAGAGCTTTTAAAATAGACCTCATTTTGGAGTGCATGTATGTATGTGTCTTCTCTCTCTCGTATGTAAACATACGCATACTTCCTTCCTCAGCATCACAAAAGATGGATGGTGTATAGGTAAAATGCCTTTACATGAAGCTTTATGGTATCAAAATCTATCTCCTCCTAGGAGTCCCAAGTATATATTGCAGAAGCTGTTGTGAAAGAGTGAAAATAAGCATCAGTACCATCCCCCTTCTGTTGTCTTGTCCTTGTATTCAGGAAAACGTGCATATATTTAGAAAGTAGAATTAGCACTGAAGCAATTTTCACATCACTGGTTCTTCAGTCTCTTCAGATATTGTTTGTCTATCTGCTTCCATGCAAGAGGATGGGGTCACATAAAAGCAATCACAAGGATGGCAATGTTCTCAGCAGGAGGAAAAGCGATTATCAAAAAGAGAAGGAATAAGACTTTCCTATGTTTTGTAGTTTCGGGCATCCATATGACATTTGAGCTATGTTAACAGATAGATCTAAAAATAAAGAATGCATTATTTGCTAACTTATTAAGCTTTTAAAAAAGGAGCTGAATATGTTCGGCTAACAAGCTACCTCAGAACACATCCATAGTAAGACACATAGATATAACTTGGCTGAAGTAAACACAGGTCTTTGAGAGGCCATTCAGCAGCTTAGATATGAAGTTACCTTTCTTCTAGGGAAAATACACAGAATAGTGCCATTCTTTAAGAAGTTTGATGACATCCATACTCCATTCCATTACCTGCCCATGCCCAGCTTCCCCTAGGTGCATATGTGTAATTCCAGATTTCTTTCAAAACAAGGTTTCTCCAAAGGAAAATACCATAACAGAGACAATTAAATGGAGAAAACACTGACACATAGCATGAAGGCTGTTTGTTGGGAATCTCATGACCTTCCAGCCCTTTGGGAAGAGCAAAACAAACCACTAAATGCACCAGGATGTAAATAGTAAATGTAAATTTACAAGAGGCACTTTCTCAGGCCACCTTCTCAAGAAGTCTGCATCTGTATTTGCATCCTTGCTTAGGGATGCTGAATGGAGAGAGATTAGCTGGAGTGATAGAGGCTTCTGGAGTCTGATGTCTTGATTGTCTCAGCCCTTGGTTTCAAGGCATGTGTTATAAATTGCTTATTTGTGTATTTTTATACTGCCTTTTGCCACAGCCTTTCTTACAATCTCACCTTGAAAACTGTGTTGTGAGCTAGCCTAAGGAGCCAATTTGAACGCAATAGTGCTGTGTGGGTACCTATCAATAACTTCTGAAGCTGTGGGTCAACACTGATGCACTTGGCAGGCTGAAGTGTCAGAGAGGAAGTTTCCACTGGTTATATTAGACAAAAAGAGGGAGAAAAAGTGTCAGTGCTCCAGGCTGCAAGCTAAACTCAGATCATCCTAGAGAAAAAAAAGGGTTTTACCTCAAGGCACAAGGTCTTAGTATAAGCTTCATAATTTTGCTCATGGGATGCTCTTTGTTTCATGACTTCCTTTTATTCTGTTGTCTCCACATGGTCAGAAACTGGTGTGAGATGTAATTGAAAGAGCAAGTATTACCTGTGTTTTAAAAGGAAATCCTGCAGAAAAAGAATGAGTTTTGTTTGGAACTCACGGGTTTGGTGTTTTTTCTCTTTCTTTGTACTCAAGAAGAAAAAGGAAACTTAATTTTTTTTTCCTCTTCTACCTGTAAAATTAAATTACTTCTTGCTTTTGAAAAGGTCACATCACCTGATGTAGTAATTGCATGCAGCTGTTATGCAACTGTTCCTCATATTCCTATAAAAAGGCAGTAATTGGAAGAGTTTCTTGGATGTTATTATGTGGCAGGTACCTCCTGGGGACAACAACAATAGCTATTCATCTGGAGGCAACAGCTCCCCATAGGGAGGGCAGAGCTGTCTGAGGAGCAGGCCTGGATCCAGGGAAGTTACCTGCTCTGGCTCTTCCCCAGTGGCAGAGTGTGGGCAGATGAACTTTGTGGGCTCCATCTGTCTCCCTGGCTTGGAAAGCAGCACACACATTGCATGCACCATTCCCCTCCCCATGAGCAGAGCCCCTCACCTACAGGGGCCAAACACAGCTCACAGCTGAGCAACAGCAGCGTGGCAGCCTGGCTCACTGCTTGGTGATGCAGGGGAGCAGGGCACGTGGGGAGGGCTCCTCAACCGCATGAGGACAGAGGCATCAGGGGTGAGCCTTGCTCCCTGCAAGAGCATCTGTGCCTGGACATAAGCAACAGAGCATGTGAAGTGGGACCCACTGGCTGCTGGCTCCCTCCCCTCTCCTGTCAGATACCCTGGGAGGGCTTGCATGGGACATTTGTGTCAGTGGGGTGGAACAGGAGAGGTCTGCAGCTCTGAATCCCTCTTCATGGGAACACCCATGTTGGGACTAAATGTCAATATATTAAAGGAAAAAAAAGGGGCTCTTTTCTGTGCTTCCTGCAAAGCCCTGCTTTGGCTAACAGTATTGCCCAGCCTTCCCAAGCCTGCAGAACTGTTCTTAGGTCCTCTCTCTCCAGCTTTACTTGGAATGGATGATGAAGACCATGCAGTAACCATAGAATCACAGAATGGCTCAAGTTGGAAAAGACCTTAAGATCATTCAGTTCCAACGCCCTGCCATGGGCAGGGACACCTCACACTTAGACCGTGTCGCCCAAGGTTCTGTCCAACGTGGCCTTGAACACTGCTAGGGATGGAGCATTCACCACTTCATAATACACAGTATTTACATATTGCACTTACTTTAAATGGAGCCTCATAATTTGAACTCCTTGGTGTTTATGAGTTTAATTCAGAGAGGTTGGAGAGAAACAACCCATTTCCCCCCCTTCCTCCCCCAGTTGACTGAATTAGGTGTCACTAATTTCCATCTCCTGAAAGCTGGCAAGAACAAAATGACTGATGTATACATGACCCTCCCCAGGGGAGTAAGTGCCAAAATAACTCATCGGAGGAGCTCCCCCACACTGAAGTGCCACCTAATGCCAACCGCGACACCAAAGTTAATTGCAGCAGTCATCTGCTGCGTTTCATCTGCGAGCCTCACTCAGTTTAATTAACCTTTTGGGAATTAGCATTCTGTTGACTTAGAATACCTGCCTCGAATTTCTGGCAGTGTTATAGAAACGCTGTCTTGATTGCAGAGTGACTTGTTTCACTCTGAAAGGCGTGATGCCCAAAGGCAATACCTTTAAAGAACAGCCTCCAGGCAAGCAGCAGGTTGATCCTGGGTTGGAAGAGCCTGGAAGGAAACAACCCATACCTCTAATGGTGCCTGGCTTATGCAGCACAGGGCTGGAATTGCTCATTCACTCTCCCCTCAGGGTCAGGTGCATGTTCCTTGCTCCTCCCAAAGTCTCCTGGGCACTCTTCATACTTGTTCATCACTTTGTGTTGCAGCTATTTCCAAGCACCTTCTTCCAATTGGCAGCTTCTCTGCCTGCATTTACCAAAAGCCATTTGTGCTCTGCCTCTGAAAAATTGCTGGTTGCAAGAAACGATGCCCATTACAGGTAAGTGCAACTCACTGCCATACCTGGGTTGGACTTCTCTCATCTGTATCCTCTGTCTCATGGTGTAGTGAATTGTCAGAAAGTTGGTATGTCCAAGGAAGTGTCTGTCCAGGAATGAGACATACGTTTCCCTAAGCAACATGTGCAGTGGGACTTGCAGCTATTGAAGAGCCAGCCTAGCCTTGGAATAGTTTTGTTCCAGTTCCTCAAATTAGGCTGGCAGGAATACCTCCACCAAAGAAGGTGTTTCCATTCTCTCTGAAGAGGGCTGTACAGCCACCTTCTCCCATGCCTCACCTTTCTGATCTACATCTAGCTTGTGGCTTTTCCCCTTGTTGTTTAGCTGAGGAACTCCTGCAAGGGGCATGAGATGAGATTATTGCAGGCCCCCAAAAGGAACAACAGTCACGGGGGCTGCAGCATGTCAGAGTGGTGCTTGGGCTGGATGGGACTGCTGCAGCACTGGGGTGCAGGAAAGGCAGGTAACATTGCTGTGGCTCTGGCTGGTGGCTGGCTGGGGATACCAGACACATGGTCCAGCAAGGGTAGGTGGCCTGGCTACACCAAGAGAGGACTGTTACTCCCAGGGCTGACTTAACCAACCTCCATCCATTTCCCCTGCAGAATGAATCCCAAGCTGCTCACCTGCAGATTAATCTCCACCTGTGCCAACCTCTCCTTCTTCCATCAAGGCAGCTGGGAAGGCATCTTCAGTGTGGCAGCACCCAATGCACTCCCAACAGCTGCCTCTGCAGCATGTTGACCCTGGCCTCCTACCATCTGCTCTGTGGTTGACTTTCTCTCCTGCCTTTGGAGAGGAAAAATCAATAAGCTTTGTCTAATAACTGAAAAAGCACATTGAAGATATCCTGGTTCAATAGGATTCATGCAACATTTGAGCTTCTCCTGTTAGATTATATGGTGCCCTTATATCTTTACCTCTGGTTTATGGGGGACTTTAATAGGATCTACTGTAACAACGATTTTCAGTGGAAAGGAAGAAGGGTATCACCTATGAAAAAGAAGAGGAAATACTGGGTTTTCCCATAATCATATGTAATCAGCAAAGAAAAAAGCCCAACACTTTTCCTCCCCTACCAGAGATCAATAAACTTCTTACTCAGAAGTCTGGCTGTAATTAAAGAATATAAACAACAAACACAAAAGAAAATACATTAAAAATGATTATTTAGGTAATTTAGAAAGCTAATATCCAGAATTCAGCCTTTTTCCTGGTAATTTAGCTGTCACTTCAGAAGTCAACATAACATTTACACCCTTTGCACCAGCAAAAAGCAATCTGCTATCAAAGGAGCTATCTCTGGCACGTTGTCTGATTGAAGTTTGGTGGGAGGTTTTTATCCCATCTCCAAGGTGTATCTGTCTTGGTGTGAAACAGAATAATTAGTGCTGGTTTGTGAGGAAAGGTGGTAATTTGAAGCATATTTTGGATTCTTTCTGTTATGGGAATTTAGTTGAAAAACTGGTCTTTTCAACTGCAGCTTCCAGTATTGCTACACTACTATGCCATTCACCGGCGGAGGGACTGATTTGCTGCCCTGTTCTTTGAGACTACATATACCTGACTGCTTGTGTATTTCCACTTCTTAGGAAATTCTCTGGCAGAAAACGTTCTCATTACAGATTGCTAACTTCATACCAATGTGTTAGTTTATGAGAAAGGTAATAAGACTCAGTTTGACTCTTCCTGCTCTGCATTTAGAGGGGACGAAGGTTCAAAAGGGCCCTTGCTTCGCCTATGTCATCTGTTTCCTATAAACGGAGCTAGCCACAGTTTCAGAGAGTGGATTTGCAGCAGTTACTTTGCCAGGGAAAACATTTCATTGTTTGGTTGTTTTTCTGAGTAAACACAAGGTTTGATTCCCCAGTCCACCTACACTCTGCTTTGTGAATGGAGTCACAACAGAACAGCACTGGTTTTATCAAGGGAGAGTCATGCTTATTGTAGTCTACCACTAAGTAACACGATTTCTTTCAGTCCTTCTAGCTAATGAAAATCTTTATTTTAGGGTAACATTCATCCCTCCCTGCCCTCCTCCAGCCCAAGATATTCCCCTGAGTAAGAGCAGAGATTTGCATCTTAACAAAAGCAATGGGTCACTTCTCTTCCAAAATCCCCTAAACGAGCTGAGACATCCCATCCCGTTCCATGTGTCTTAGTAAGAAGCATTTAGCTGGGTTGTTCAGGCTTTAGTTTTTCACATAAAGATGTAAGAAAAGCCCCAGCTGAGATTCTAGAGCCATCTACATTAATTATGTACCTAATTCTCATTGCTCTGGAAAGAGAGACAAACTCCTGAGCTCCCTGGAGTTCAGCCCTGCTTGATGCTCGTCTGCATGAGCTCTGTCTGCTCTGCTCACCACAGCTCTCACCCTGCCAGACCTCCAGCCCCATGGCAGGCACCAGGCTTTCAGGAAATCCTCTCTGAATACCAGCCAGAATCAAAACCCCTCGATCATTTCCATCACCCTTTGTTGTGCCGCTGCGGATTAAACTCCTACCTTCCCCAAACCCACTCCGTTTATGACCTTTTGCAGTTTATTTTCCATCGCCTTTCAGTTAAACAACAGCAGCGAGTGTATGAAAGCGAAGGCTGCTCTGGAGATGATGGATGAGGCTCCCCACGCTGCCCACTGCTTGCAGCCCATGAGTCATTTGCTAATTTTCTCAGCTAAAACTGACAGACAATTACCAGGCATTTCATCACAGCGAAACACAAACTGCTGCCTACAACACTGTCTCTCAAAGCTTTAATATTATATTGCTGCTGCTCTGGGCTCTTGCTCTCTTTCTTTCCTCTCTTAGGGTTATATTTAATATCTAACATTGCCCAACACAGTGCAGCTTGCATCGTTGCTGCTCCAAACCTTTCTTTTGTATCTCCTTCTTTACAGCACATTACTCAAGAGCTATCCTGTTAGGAGCTTTATGGAAATATCAGAAGAAACCACATTATTGGTGGGTATTTTTAAAGGGTTTTTGTAAAAGGAACACAGCTGCTCTCCCAGTTGCTTCGTTACTGCAGATTATGATGTTTAATGTAAATTTAGGACTTCCAGTTTAGTGCAGTATCTGACCAAAATCCCAGAGCTTCCACCACTCCCCAAGTCCTTTGGCAGGACTCTCACCTTCGCTAGACAGTGTTACACTGCCCAAATGCTGAAAGGTCTTTTTACCCCTCAGTAGGAAAGCCTGTGCATCATCTAGACCTGTAGTAAAACACTCCTCATTGTGCCTGGTGCTAAGGGCAGCTCTGTGCTTTTGTAGCCTTGGCTGTGACAGAGCCACCGGCACACCCTGCCTACCTGTCACCGAGATCACCAGCTCCTTATGGCTCAGGGATGGACCCTGTGTTCTACCATTAGCTGATATAGGGGAAGCTTTTTAGGGCCGCCTTAATTCAGTCTAATAGCAAAGGATAACTGGCTCATGATCTACTGTAACAAGGGCCATGGGATGTTTCATGCTCATTGAGAAAGTCTTCAGTCATCCAGCCCTTGTAAGGGCTTTTAAAATATTTTATAATGGTCCTAAACCTGGGGCATCAAAGCCAAGAGGGCCAATCTGATGTGCACTTTTGATTCTTTTCAAACTGAACAAATGCCCCATTTAAAATGCATGATCTTCCCTTGCAGAGAGTGCTCCAGCTTTGGAAAAGTGATGTACCATGCCGTTTTAAATGCCAGCATCTTCTTTGATAGGGTGAACAACACACATCTGTGCAGCCACTCAAAGCTAAAATGATCTCAGGAGCTGGAAACACTTTCTGCTCCCCAGGAGAGCTCTGAGTTCTGCCGTTTGATTTCATCATATTCTGTGGATGCTGCCATCTCCTTCTCAGCTTTTTAACTGTTTTGAGATATGAAATCCCCATTATTTAGACAGCGGAAGTAGCAGTGGCTAGCTGTGAACAGTTTGGGAAGAGGCCTGGTAGCCACTGCACATGGCCAGATGGGCTTCAGAAGCTGAAAAAGCTGTGTGTTGAAATGGACAAGACCTTTAGCCTCTACTGCTTAAGCTTATTTCAGACTAAAGGTTATCCCTAGCCATCTTAAAACCATTCCTCTTTCCTTTTCCACCTTTGGGCATAATTGCTAGAGAAGAAGCATACCTCTTTGGTAAAGGAACGTCCTTCTCAATGGTTCCTCTCAGTGATGCTCTTCTCAATGATTCTTCCCCATCCATTTGTCCTTGTGGCCTCTTCTACACCTGCATCCGCTGAACTACATCAACACCGGCAAACAGAGCTGCAGAAAATACTCCATGCCTTGGTCTGCCTACAGAAAACACCTGTAAGCCAAATCTTGCTGTAAGGCAGAAAATGTAGGGGGGTGCAAAAAAGAACCAAACCCAGGCATAATTTGGGAGTAAAAATATGATGTTAACTAACACACCTCTTGCTCTTGGCTAGATCTTAACAGCTGGCAAGAACTCAGACACTAGAAATGTTTCCTGTTCTTATTTACTCAACTAAAAATAGCTGTCAGTGTTAAAGCATCCTACCACTTCATCTTAGCACTTTTGCATTCTGTATGTGTGTATACATATCTATAATGTGTGTATGCTATATATATACATACACACATATGGAAAATGCATACAAAATACATATGCAGATATGTAAGTGTGTGAGTGCATATGTATTGTATGCATGCCTAGACACAGACAAATGTGTAAACGAACACATATAAGTGCTTCACAGGGCCATTTTACATGAAGTAGAACGTACAACCGACAGCTGCCATACAACAAATTCATATATAGTGTGTCTTACACCAGGAAACTTCCTTGCAGAAGTAACGGCTCATCTGTATGGCATTCACTTACCTCAACTTCTCTAACTGCATAAAAATTGAGCTGTCACTTAAACCATCTTCAAACAAAGCTGATTAAATCCTCTCCCTCTACCGGCAATGCCGAAGCAGCACTTGGCAATCATGCATGGTTCTCATGAAGTATTGATGTCACAAGCATTTATTGCTAGGGTAATCAGAGGAGAAAAGGTTACTGCCTATGTATGTGCACATTCATATGGATGACTTCTGCCTATTCTTTGTGTCCCCCCCCTTTGATTCCCCCACACATCAAAAGGCTTGTGGAGGACCCAGCTGAGCAGCCGCCTGCAGTGAGGAGGCGCTCCAAGGTAGTTTGCTGTCTTATCACAATGGCACAGAGGAGGCGGGTGGTCCTCCCAGCTGGGCTTTCTGCAAAGGAATGCCTCAAAATGCTTGTTTAAATTCCAGCGCTCCCCAGGAGGACGTTAAGCCCTTCCTTTAATGTGCCTGGTCTTGTTAACGCGCTGTCCCAGGCTGGTGAGCAGTGTCAATCCCCTATGACTTCATGAGGGCTCGGCGCGCTTGTATCCCTGCTGAGCACAAGGGGTGGCCAAGGGTAGTGGAGAGGGAGCTGGATGCATCCCCCGTTCCTGTGTGAGCCAAGTCTCGCTATAGCTTCAAGGTGCCAAAGGAGCTGCTCCAGCCTACAGCCCTGGCAGAGCATCTTGGTGGATTTCTGCCCCATTTTGCCTCTGTCAGTCCCATGTGTTTCTGGTCTTTGAGATACAGACTACTAAGAATATACTTGAGCCTTCTGACCAGAGCCAGGCTTCTTTATTAAGCCAGAGCATGGCAGCATGATGAATCCAGCCATGCTCATCTCATTTTGCAGCTATCCTAGACCGAATACAGGCACAAAGATACAGGGAGCATGAGGGGTGACAGAGGGAACAAGAAGAATGGGAAGGCTTTGTTTCTTCATGGTTAACATCAACCAGTGCAAATCACCCTTTCACATGATGTGGTCCAATGCAACCAGTTGACAACCCCAGTCAGATGCGGGCTACATCCTTTTCTGTCTTTTATTCCTGTAGCCTCTTTTCATCTATCCTGTTCTCTGAGCTGTCTGCACAGCTGGGTCACTTCCCACTTCAGACTTTAAGTGGGAGTGTGACTGCACTCTAGGGTGAAAGTAACCCTTGCCTTGATAAATACAGCAAAATGAAAGGAAAGAGCCAACAACCAACCAAACCCAACAAAACCCCACAATCCTGTGAACTTGGGAACCGGCATTTATTTGAGACTGATCTTCCCGGAACTGGCTTCAAAATGATGCTGATCAAATCCAGCAAGTTTGCCACTAAGCTGTGAGAACAGAAAAACACTGTTTATTCAAGAAGCACCATTGAAGAAGTCAGAGGGAAGATGTTACTGGCTCTGATGAGAGGAAGGCAGAGGTACTGAACACTGGAAGATATTGTTGTTTGCCCAAATGGCATTGGACAAAGCTAATTTTTCTCTTCATTGACTGACACTGACTGACTCTGAACACCAAGTAACTGCAATCAGAACCAGTGCTATTATCAGGGACATGAATAAAATCAAGAGCATAAAGTAGAGACGTAACAGGCAGCGCTTTTTAGAGGCAGCCGTAACAACAAACGTCTGGAGGAAATCTGAGCAGATGGAGCTCAGAAGCAGCAGAAACAAACAATTATTTCAAGTCCTGTAGAAGAAAAATGTTATGTTTAATGAAAAATGGCAACTTTTGGTTTTGGGAGGGGTGGGGGTGATGGAGGTACAAGAGCCTCAAAAAGTACATCCTCACTATAAACCAATTCTATGAAATAGTTCAGAAACAGATAAAAACACTAATCCTACTTTGTAGATGCATGGATTATTAATGGCCCTTGAATCACAGCCTTGTACAACAGAACTCTCTTAATAAAGACAGCCCTTCAGAGCAGCGGGCAAGGCTCCCTGCCCATTCCATGATCCCCTTCAGCAAAGTGAGTTTCAACTTCTGCCCTGAGCGGGTAGGTTCCCAAAACAGGGCTGTTGGAAAGAGATCTTTATAGCTCTGCTTCATCTGCACTTTCCCAGCTGGCTTCACAAGAGTGGGGTCAAACACCATTTGTAAAGAGGAAAAAAAGAGGGCAGAGGCCTATTTAGAAGCTCCCAAGCTCCTCAAGTGCTGCATTTGTGCAGCACCACCCCTGGCCTTTCTCAGTGACCCAATAACACTTACAGAGTTTTCACTGCATCCTTTCTAAATGCCATAACATGGCTCTAATTTCAGTTTCGATCACAACTTAGCCTGGGTTGCCATTGAAGGATGTGACCCTGCCAAACAGGCACAATTCAGCACAGCTGAAACACCAGAGAGGAACATAACCCATCAGAGCAGACACATCCCCACCCAGCTTCCCCAGATCCATGAGGATGGGTACAGTTTTTAGCCATGTGCAGTGCACGGGGCTGACAGGGGCTCATTTTGGATGGGCGGGTGAAATCCCATCCTCACTCAAAGGACCCTGGCAAAAAACCTTGCGAAGACCCAACAGGAAATTGCTTCCCTTAAGGCACCACCTTGAAACACATCCCCACAGGAGAAGGTGGTTCCTGATGAGGGGGAAGAGGAAAGGCTGAAATCCTTGGGAGCACACGGTACAGTGATAAGTAAGTGCAGGCACTTACCAGCAATGACAGAAGTTAACAGAATTGTGGAATCACAGAATGGTTTGGGTTGGAATGGACCTTAAGATCATCCAGTGCCAACCCCCTGCCAGGGACAGGCACAAAAATTAAAGATGACTCTTCAGAGAGATCTTTGCAATGCAATTTCCTACCAATCAATGCAGCAAAAATGTTTTCAGCATCAAGCTTCCAACACAGCTGTAGTTTACTACCAATTTATTACCTGCTGCTGTGCGTAAGGTTGCACAGTACATAGAGGAGTCACTGTCCCACCATGCCATGGCAGACCCAAGTCATCTGGTTTTTGTTTATGTACTGATGATCCTCATGCTCATCCTTCTTACAAGGGCTATTTCTGCAGTGCAAAAGTAGATCATTTACTCAAATGTCCACCTCTCGCCTGGTGCTAATAAATGATATAGATTTAGCAAATCATGAGTATATGTGTAGGGGTGGAGAAGGAGCAGGGACCAGTCATCTCCATGATCTCACCCACACAGCATCAGAGTGAAATGATAGCCACAGCACATGCTGGCTGTGATGCAAGGCCAGGTCATGATACCGGGCACTGGTGGCCTTTTAGGAATGCCTCCTTAGGCACAGCCACGCTTTGCTCTCTGCTCTACCTCGGTCTCAACTGATGCTTTTGCATGGCTGAGCATCACTAGGTTGTATTGCGTGGCTGAGCATCACTAGGTTGTATTGCGTGGCTGAGCATCACTAGGTTGTACTGCATGGCTGAGGCTCAGGCTCCAGTCCACCTCTTACGAGACTAGGGAATTTCTTATGTTTTGGCCACTCTTCCTTGGTGCAAACACAACCACCAAGGTGAGTTGGGGTCACCACCATCAGTGGGCAAACCTCTAGCCAAACACATCACAGAGATGCCCAGTGCATGCAGGGGTCAGCAGCACAGAAACAGTGAGAGGCTTCCTTCCTAGAGCTACACCAGATCTCTGCCTGGCACCTCCACCTCTGGTGTCCATCCCACCAGGCAGCAGCACTTCACACTCCCTTGGAGCTTCCTTTATGCCCCACGTACATGTGGAGAGTCATAACCCCTTTCAAAACCCTCCATCTGGATTTGGCAGCAATTTTCCTGCAGGACCTGGTACCAAGCACATTTCTCAGCAGGACCCCAAATGTTGTTGCTATTTACAGAGTAACCAAATGCAGAGGGCTCTTACAAGCAAGCGAGCACAAAAACACACCTACCCCAGCACGTTCACAGTGCCACATGGAAACAATGAGCTCTCTGCAGAAGGTCAGCCAAGATGTACTGAAGGGAACCGGTGCTCTCCCCACCAGGACACAACATTTTGGTGTGCTTCAGGGAGACGGGTGCACTGGGGACCTCAACCCGCAGCATCCTCCAAGGCTGCCCAAAAGCACATCCCACACACAGGCTGCTCCCTTGGGCTCTGCAGACAACCCCACCAGGCAGGGTAGGCTTTTATATAGGCAATTAAAGTGGTTTTAGCAATAGCACCACAGCAACAAGTCAGACTTCTCTGTCTGCATCCCCAGGTTGTAAAGCCTCAATTCCATCTTGTTCTCCTCTTCTCCTCTGAGAAGAAAGCCAGCTATCACCAGCACAATGGCGCTTGCTGTTGTTGGTGAGCCTGTGGAGAAACCTGAACTGCAGAACTAAGGGAAACTGCGCCCAGGCAGAAGAGTTTCTCTGCTTTTAAAACATTAACTGCATTGTGATTAATGCAAGTCAATGCAGCCCCCAATAGACAGGGGGGTGCTGAGTGCACCGATGGAGCCAACATGCAGCAGCTGCCTTCCTGTTATTCTCATCTCTTTAAAGCCTCCCACCTCCTCTCTCACAGACATTCATTTGAACTCTGCTTAATTCACGAGTATAAAAGGGGTGGAAAAAATGGACTTGGATTGATGCTATAAATAATTCACAGCGAGTTTTATCCGACAGGGGTGAAAATCAGACAGAACGGATCTCCAGCCTCACTGTGTCAGCCTGAACTCATCTGTCAGGGAGGGATTGAAAATACTGCCCAAAGAAGTGGTAAATGCTCCATCCCTGGCAGTGTTCAAGGCCAGGCTGGACAGAGCCCTGGGAGACATGGTCCGGTGTGAAGTGTCCCTGCCCATGGCAGGGAGCGGGAACTGGGTGATCTGAAGGTCCTTTCCAACCCAAAGCACTCTATGATTCTATGATATTGGGGGGGAAACAGAAGATGGACCAGTGTGAAAAAAACAGTTCACCCTTCACTACAGAGACAGATGCAGACGCCTGGAGCTGGAAGCCATGTCAGGGACCTTCTCACTTGGAGGCATTACCAGACCTAGGACAATAATGGTCGGGGTAAGGCTGTATCCCAGACAATTTGCAGTGGCCTTTGCCATCCGGCCCCATGCTGTGCAGTGCAACAGGAGTTTGTGAGGGGTGTCAGGTTCTGCCCTCACGGGGAAAAAACCAGCTGCCCTCCAGGGTGTAGGAAGCTGCTGCAGCTTCTTGGAACAGGGAGTTGTGAGTCTGAACACAGCTCGGGATTCACCAGCTCAGAGGCAATGGGTTACCTAGGAACCATCATAGGAAAATCACCACCCTCACAGAGAAGATCTTCCTTATATCCAACCTGAACTTCCCCTGTTTCAGTTTGAACCCATCACCCCTTGTCCTAGCGCTACAGTCCCTGATGAAGAGTCCCTCTCCAGCATCCTTGTAGCCCCCTTCAGACACTGGAAGCTGCTCTGAGGTC
>WYDI02025639.1:61440-73555 GCA_009867235.2 Psittacus erithacus | reverse complement strand
AGTGTGAGGTGTCCCTGCCCATGGCAGGGGGGTTGGAACTAGATGATCTTAAGGTTCTTTCCAACCCTAACTATTCTGTGATTCTGTGATTCTAAGTTGACAATGCTAAATTGTAGTACAGAAGAAATATTTCTATTTGCTAGTTGGCCTATCATCAGAATCTGGTTTCCTGAGTCAGTATGAAATTTTGCATTAAAAAGGCAAGAGTATTAGGCATTTAGGTTTTAAAAATGGAAACAGATTTGCTTGTTCGCTCAAACATGATGATAGAAGTGTAAAAATGCTTTTTATACTTTTTCCTAAAAAATGTCCTTTCTCTTTTCTTCCGGAGAAGTGAGAGTAGCAGGATGATATAATCACAGTTGTAGTTATAAGGACAGGAACGACTAAAGCTAAAACACACTCGATGCTCAATGCTAACTATCTTCTTGGAAGGAGGAAATAATTTTCTGATGTGTGTTATTTTGGAGGTATTACTGCTGAAGGATTTACTTAAACATCAACTGTTTTGGGATTAACTGCATGGCAGAGAAATCAAATTCCACATCCCTTCAAGGCTGGCTTCTGTCATATAATGGTTCAGAGCTGTTCTGCTCCCTTGCTTGTTAAAAGCATTCTGTTCTGGTGAATGGCTAGAAAAAAGGCATTTTGAGTTAACATTTAAAAACTTGGAATTCGTCTTGGCCAGGAGGAAATGTAATTGCTAAAAAATTAATGTTAAGGTTTTCCAGCTGAAAAAACAGCTGTTTAGTAATGAGAGATCTTGAAAATACCACAATAGGCACTAAACAATAACTTCACTATGGGGCTTTTCAGAGCACTCTTCAATATATGTGCATTATGTGTATCTAGACTACGTATTAACTTCACCCTTGGGTTGCTGAACATAATCTAGTTAGAGAAGCCAGCCATGTGATGTATTGTTTACAATATGGCTATCCAGTGAATAGTTCAGTAGATAATTGACCACCTAGCCATGGGCTATGGCAGGGTCATATGAGAAGAAAAGATTATCTACCTTTTCTGGGTTCAGAGACTAAGAATCATTGAGAAGAAGCATATGTTGGGCAGGATTCCATCACTGTGTTCTGTGAAGCATAGCAAAATAGCATGAATAAATCACGGAAAAGCAATAGGGTTTGAACAAAGTTAGAAGAAACAAGGCAGAGTCATTAGGCCTTCTTCTGTTCTAGCTGCCCCTTCCTTTTTGGCAGTTGCTACTGCTTCTTATGGATCTTGTGTTCATGATTTTCTCATAATAGTCCATCAAGCCTCTATGATTGCAAATAACTGCTTGGACACCTGACTTAGCCCTGAATTTAACCTAGATTTCTGAATTTTCAAATTTGCAGTTCTGGGAGTGAAATTTGGAAAAGGAACAGTAAGTACTGCTTGCCCTTTCATGTGTAAGCTCCACAAGACATGGCTGTATGAAACACCTTGCACATGATACAAGTTCTGGCTTGTAGACAGCCAAAAACATCACCCAACCTCTAAAAGCTCACCAAAATGCTTTGGAAACTATAGCTGTACATCACAGCAGAAGCTGCTACAGTACAGATGTGCTGCACGAATCAACAGTTGATGCAGCTTCAGGTGATGACAGGTAGCAAACCCAAGAAGCGATTTATGCTCGATCATCTGCCCAATTCCAGCACCTTAAAACCAGCAGCTGTTCCAGCTGAGTGATTCCTCCCAGGCACTTGCTCCCAGGCCAGCGGCGCAGACCTGCTCAGCACAGACACAAAACCCTGCTCAGAGAGCCTGCAGAAATTAATGTAACCACAGAAAGATGCTGGAGCGTCTCACTACGTGACCGGGCTGAGACGAACAGCTAAAATTCAAGTGAAGAAAACAATCTTGGTTATTATGCGGTGTATAATTTTTTGTTGGAGAGACTGGGTTACAGCACACAGCAGAATAGCACTGTAAATGAAAAACAAAGTCTCTGTGGTTTATGTACATTTTTACCACATTAGTTTTCACTCATTCCCACTCTTCATGAGTCAATTTGAGATGGTATAGTATGCTGCAAAGCTTAAAAGCATTTTTTTTTCTTTGGCAACTAGTACTTCATGAATCAGCCATCTGCTGCCATTATATCTATCTAGTTCTAGCAATACTGATAATTTCCTACAGTGAATAAAGGTTGAAGATGAAGTAATGGAATTTTCCAAAGTAAATTTTATTTTTCAGTACTGAAGGCTCAAACCTGTTGGTTTGTGGAAGCTGCCAGGTATGTTCAAGAGAAATCATTTAAATTTGTTTTAATGAAGAATTGGTTAAGCTGTAGAAAGTTTCACTTGCATCTCATTTCATCATCTTGTGTTTCAGGAGTGAAACAATGATTTTAGACTTATTAAACAAAATTCTATTTTGCAATGCTGAGATTTCTTTCCCCTCATGAGTACAGTGTGATCCGTGCGTCTCTCTTTCCAAGAGTCAGGCTGGTAGTTTGTTGCCTGTTACCAAATTCTCTAAAGCACCATAAAGAATTACCTTCTTCCTGGTTCTTCACAGCTACAAGTCCACAGCTCCCACCAGCTCCTACAGGATATCAGTTCCTTCCAGCTGCCCCTAGATAGTACTGATGCCTGAGGAGCAGCTCTGGAGAAATCAGTCTTGCTCCCATTTGTTTTTCAGGGTCTATAGGGTTCATGTATCATGATACAGCAAAGCTTACTTAATTAGCTCCTCTTTTTGGCTGTTTGCTTCTGATCCTCTGCAGCACACTGGCCTTTTGGCTCCCATATATGCTCAGAAGTGTTCTGGGGGATCCAAGGGAATAACATGCTGAACTTATTCTAAGCTTCATTGCAGTTTGGAGTAGGAGCATCTCCCTGCAGAAATCCTAAGGGACAGTTTTCCTGTCCTGGGAATGTGTGCTCAACCTTGCTCCTTTGTGCTGGCAGTTTCAGCACAAGGCACAGCAGCTGATGGCTCCTCAAGCATTGAGACTTTCGCATTTGCATGCCTTTCACACTGACTGGTGGATGTTGTGCTTGCTCAGGAGCTGCAGAGCTGTGGTCTTCAGCCCGAGAAGTGGGTACCCTTGTGCCTGAGTGTGGAGAGGTGACCTAGCCCTCAGATTGTGAGGGTTACAGGGGACAGGGCAGGGATCCCACCCAGCTGTAGAGGAGGAGCTGGTTCATAGTCCAGAGTAGAAGATTTGGGGCCAGAAGAGCAGCAGGCAGGAGGGAGCCAGGCTGATGCCCAGGGCTGGAGCATTCATCTGAAAGTCAAAGATCTTTATTTCCATTCCTGGATTTTTATTCACTTTCTGCTTCTACAAGTTTCTGCTTAATATAAAATGCACATGTCAAGCAGCCTGGAAGTGTTTGATCTGGGGCATGTACTCCAAAGTTCCTAGGCTTGGAAGAGCGGATAGGCTTGGGGAGCATATTTTCACTGCCTGTAGGCTAGCTCTGCAAGGCATTCAGAAGTGCCCTCCTCTCCTTGTCTGTAGAGGAAGTGTGGGTGCCTGGGTTATGCCTTCTCACTTTCTCAGCTATGTCTGGCTTTTTGTCATGTACATGGATACTCCTTCAGCATGACCCACTTGACCTGTTTTGGTGTCTGCTTTGGGGAGAGATACATCATATGCAGGAGTGGCTGCTTTTCGCCACTGAGCATGAAGAGAACCTATAGATGTTGAGAAGTAGATGAGATGACTCCCATCCTGCCACTTGCTTTTTAGAATGGGGACCTGAAGGATATGGTCTTGATTTGCATCAATTGCCAATTCGGTTTCTTCTGGTTTTAGACAAACTATGGCATCACAGTTGGCCACACCATCTTTCTTGTTTGTGCTGGAGCCCCATCATAGTTACTCTTGGTGGAGCCGGCAGCCAGCTCTGTCAGAGGAAATTCTACAGGATTTTGGACAGAATAATGGACAGAATAAGCCAGACAGAATACTGGTATTAAAGACTTCACTGCAAATAGTGTATTATCACAAACGTTTTGAAACTAGCTCACCAATGTTACTTAAATGGGAAGCTCATTGAGTGGTGGTTTTGATCTTGTCACTTATTTTAGTTCTTATGCTTTGAAACTTAGCTTGATTGTGCATTATGTGGAAATCAAAGTCTGAATAGTCCTTTAAGTTGGGGATTTCAAAAACATATGTGGAGAATAAAGCTTGCATCCCTCAATGGCTCTGACACTTCCGGAATGCAAAAAATAAAGACACAATCCGTATCTGGCTAAAATTACTTTAGCTGTGGGAGTTTTTGGAGTGGTGGTATTTGTATTGGTGCGCATGTTAACTGAGATTTTGCCATTGTTCATGTTCAGTCTGGGATCTGGAGGTGCAATTGTTCTTTCTTACTTCTGTGTCTTCACTGTTAATGAAGAACCTGTGACAAAATTCAGTCTCACGTGAATGATATAAAAGCCCAAACAGAGCCTGTTTGAAAAGGCAAGAGAAATCCAGTGCTTAAAAACCAGAAAGTGTTTAAAAATCAGTTATCTTTAAAGATGGCTGCTGTAACTCAGAGACAGAAATAAGTATGAAAATAAAGCTCTTACTGTTGCTCTTTTGCCTGTGATTCCATACAACCCTGTGGCAATAGGTGCCACAGGGACTTCTAGCTAGTCTTTATAGGTTTTGTGCCCCAGAATTTGGGGCTGAGTGTTCAAGAAGGAATCACTTCAACCTTGTGCTTTGCCATAAGCAAGGCTCCTTGCTGAGATGGGTATGCATTCTTACTGCTTTAGGAGTGGTTTGTGTGCCTAGGTTTGCTTTCTTCCCAGACTGCGACCATATTTTGGGGGGTATTGACATCAGGAAACTCATCACCAACAAAGTAAACCTGAGAAAAAGAGTTTCAGTCACAGAAAGCCACGATACCCCTTCTGTTCTTAACCCACAGACTATCACTGCCATTTGTCATGGGATGCTTACTGTGTTGCCAAGAACAAGGCAAAAATCTTGGCTTGAGAGCAATGCAGTGTGAAAGTAAATGACAGCTTCTTGTATCAAATTCAGCCACCAGCAAGAAGTCAGTGACTTGGTCTGCAAGTTTGCTACTTCAGTACCCAGTTTTGTATTTTGGGTCACTCTAATTCAGATGGAAACGTTTGTTTTTACAGATGGAGTTAGCGGTGGCACCGCTGTGTCGGCGAGTCTCTGACCTAGGAAGATCCTACAGACAGCTGAGGTCATTCAGGTGAGTTGCAGTCTCAGCAGCCAGCAATTGCCAGTATGATCAAAGTGTATTTCAAAACTGATTTATTATCTCATGCTAATTCTGATTGAACAGAGCTTTTCTGGCAACACCCACCTGCAAATTAGAAATAGATTAAAGTTCTTTGTAATTCTATGCAGAGTATAACTATGATTTAACAATCTTTTGTCATGCAAATGTTGGCCAAATTGTACTTTTTTTGTGTTGCTTTCAGTACAACCCCTGCATGACAGTGAGTTCTAAAACGACCTGAAGTGTTTGCACTGAAATATAGAATTTACAGTCCTGGGTTGTTTAGTTACAGTAGACAACTTTGTACATTTTTACAAACTGAACTTGTGTTGAGGACCTGGGATGCAGACTAGCAGACAAACATTTGATGATCCTATTCTAACACAATATTGCCACCACATAGGTATTTTTCTAATGCATAAGATAAGCTTTTTCTTCCTTTCACAAGTATATTTTTACATTTTTCCAGACCGTTGCTGTTCCAGACCAGTGAGCACATTGCCAGTAGCCCAGCTTTGGGGGAGGTTATTCCATTCAGCATCATTCTTCAGTTTTTATTTACAAGAGCACCAGCAGAGTTAAAATCACCCTTCCAGGTAATAAGATCAAACTCTCTTTCCTTTTGAGATGTCCTGTGGAGGAATGAGCATTGTAATTCATCCTAGATATTTTAGTTTAAAAGTATTTAAGCTTGTTCTTTATATGATTTATTGGATTTTGCTTTTATGGTGGCAAAGATGTTCTGGTCATTGGCTTCATATTTTAATTAATTAACAGTAGGAAGGTGACAACCTGATTTTAAAAAGACTCGCAGTTCTTTGGTGTTCTGTCAGCTCATGGAAGAAATTGAGGTCTGATCCCCGACTGCACATTGCCTGGATCCTGGTCTTGTAAGATGCAGGAAAACTAGGTAGAAACCCCTGTCAGAATTGGGCAAACTGCTGATGCGGGAGAACACCTCTGAGCTCCTGCATAACGTATTGGGCTATTTCTGTTAATTGTCCCTGATTCCTTAACTCATTCTGCATCACTGCAGTATTGAGCAAGCCTTATGTGGCTTCATTTGTATCATCTTGGATCTGAAATTGTTAGGTGTGTTTCCTTTTTCACCTTCATGTGTAATGGTGTTTGTTTC
Source organism: Psittacus erithacus (assembly GCA_009867235.2). NCBI lineage: Eukaryota > Metazoa > Chordata > Aves > Psittaciformes > Psittacidae > Psittacus > Psittacus erithacus. Next base: position 67,219 of record WYDI02025639.1, on the reverse strand, counting down.
TCTGTATTAGAGGGCTGAGTGGTCCATTGCCCGCTACTCCCAGTGGCTTGATGATCATCCATCTGAAAAAGACAGGCTTGCTCTTATACGGTAAAAATCATTCTTCTTTCTTCTCTACATTTATGATAATGGAGCAGTAACTTATCTGCATACCAGCACTGGTCTCGAAAAGAAAAACCATGTGTTATAGGAGATGTGTCATAAATACCATTGCCCTCCTTCCAGTCATGGGATGAGTTGCAAAATGGCAAAATATATTAACTGAACATTCCCCTCCACCCATCATACCCAAGACCTCCAGTGCCTTTGGAAGCAACATATAATCCTCTTGCAAAAGAATGAAACCATGCACCATGGTGGTTTAAATTAATACCATGTTTCAGTAAAATTGCCCCTCAGCTGTTGGAAAGTCAAGGCTGCAGCCATTCAGTCTTCTGCATCAGGAAAGAGGAGCTTAGGAAGCGTAAGCAATGAGACTGTAGGTAGGAATTTAAAAATGGAAGACCCTTGCTACACTCTGGTAATGTCGTTCTTCAGAAAACTAGCACAGGATCCTTAGGAAGTGACAATTATGTCGGATTTTTAAGATCTTCCTGAGGTAGTCGCTAAATACTGCTTTGCATCTTAAAATGTTAGCAAAAGTTATGAAGAGTCTTGTTTTTCAGAACAAGCAGATTTCTAATGTTAGAGAGAACAGATGTGTGGTATGAACGTGACAGAGCCAGTCTGAGGCTCCTCAGGATTCAAGGTGATCCTTTGGCTCCTAACGCCCTAAATCTTCCAGCCATCTTCTCAGCGTCCTGTCTGACATCAGTGCCACCCACTCCAGTTGTCACACAGCTGCACCAGGCTCGATCTGGCCTGGGAGCCAGCTCTGTCCTTGAACTTCATGTGGATGTTGCCAGCTTTTGCTGAAATCATAAAAGCTGACTTTTCAGTTCCAGCCAGCAGTGGCTGTACTTGAGAAAATCAGCCATTATCTGTCCACACTTCGAAAGCAGCCAAGAGAGTCTCTATAAATATTTATAGTTCTTAAAGCTGACAGCAGTATACAGTACAGTGTAGGGCCTGGGTCAGTTAAGGAAATAACTGGTCGATCACCAGTAGGTGTTAGTAGGATCTATTTCCAAACTATTAAAATGCAAACTGTCTCTTCATGTGTGCTAACAGGGTATTTTTTGAAAATCACACATGCTGTTAGTCTGGTTCTGCTGCAGAACTAACTAAGTTTTCTTGAATACCGAGCCATGACACCTTGAATCAGAAGGGAATGGATAACGGGTACGGGGCTGACACAGCTGTATATGTAACTTAGTTATGAATATTTTGGTTGTGATTTTTGTCCTGGTAGCACTGGCAAAACTGACAATGTTGAGCTTCAAATATGTTAGAGAGAGCCAAGAATGCAAATCGTTTGAGAGCTGATGGGATTTTGTTCTCTTCAGTCCTTTTACACAGATTTGAAAATGCTGTCCTTAAACTACAACATTTTTGTCTTTGTTTGCAATTAAATTTCATTCAGACTGATTCAGCTAATGGGCTTGCTGGTGGTAATGTTCAGACGCTGATAAATTGCTCTGACTGTGAAGGTATTATGGGACAAGCCCTGGGACAAAGCTTTTAGGCAGAGAGAGTGTCATCCATTAGCCCAGGTAGTGTAAGCTGGAATATTTAAGGTTTTCATTTCAGTCCTTTAATTGAATCCGTTATTCATTTTGCATGAGATGCCACTATTAAAATATTTCAACTTTGTAATCTCAAGAATGTACTGCTGCAAAGTGATCACTGGGCAAGGTTATCACCTGAGCGTTTTACAGTGAGACTGGTGCTTTGCACTGTGGAGTGCGCGGACATCCAGGGCACGGAGAGGGCAGCTTTGAAGATCTACTCTTCCCAGAGGCCTCTGTTGGGACTCCAGTGGCTCTCCCCTACTCTTGGTACTCCAGAGCAAGGCTGTTTGTCACTGCCCACGCTTGATTACTTCTCCATCTGTCCCCAGGTCCGCTGCTCATAGGCAGCACTCATGCAGCTTTGCTGAGTTGGATGAACCACTCTGGATTTTGTTAAGCAGACTCTTCCCTCAGGCGGTTCAGTTGGCAGCTTGTGTAGAGCTGCATGCCTGGAGCAAAGAGCAGGGGCTAGCTGAGCAGCACCAAATGCAGTGAGTGAAGGGGGTGGTACCTTGGCAGACACTGGTAATCTCTGCAGGCATTGCTCCATTGCTCTGTGCATTCACCTTTTTACCGCCTCCTCTCATGCCTGTTGGTCCTTTCTAAATAGGCTCCAGTTACCTGTACAGAAGGCAGGCAAGCAAACATCAATCACAAGCATGACCATGTTTCATTCATTATTTGATACTCTATTGGGTGATTTCTGAGCCTGCTTTTCATGTGTCTCATGAGCCTCAGTTGAACTACAGGCATCTTGCTTATTTGTCTGGAGTCTTATCAGTCACCCTCTTCAAGCTTTTTCTGCCTGTAGTTGTTCCGCTGTGCTAATTGAGCCTTGGATGTTGTGAGCCTTCAGATCCCTGCACTGGCCTACATCAAGAAATTATCTTTACATTGGCTGTAACCTTGCAAATGATTATTTCTGCAACTTCCCTCTTTAACAGCTGTGCAATTACTCTAGGGACCTGCTGCTTAGATATTAATTCACTTGTGTTATCAGAATCCTAGCAGCTTCATATTAAAGCTTCTTCCGCTCTGTAATCTCAAATGCTTCATATGCAATGTGGTGTTAATGTTATGAATTAGTAGCATTCTGAGCATTTCTGTGCATTTCTTTCTGCTTGTATTCAGCATGAAGGATGGGATTTACCTGGCCAGGGGTATATTAGCCAGACTCCCTTTGTAGTCAACAGAGAGAAACAGGCGCTGCTGGGGCTGATTCATCTCATCCTGAACTAGGTACCTAAAATAGGTCAGTTGCGTTGTGTCCTGAAAGCTCCATTTTCTCTGCTCAGTGAAGGGAGCGTGGGCCGGGACACGGGAGCTCTTTCAGGCAGACAGCTGCCCTGCAGGCATGTGAAGTTGGGTGCAATGACCCTGCGGGACTGTGTTGAACGGAGCGTTTCTTTAAGTGGCCAGGGCACGTTGTTTTCTTTCTAAATTAAGTTTGAAAACTCAGCCTTCTTTCCATAAAAGAAACGCTGCTGGGTGTGGCAGGGTTTGATCCAGCAATGAAAGGACTGAATGACAGTTCGTCTGCACAAGGGCCAAATTCTTGTCTTCACCATTGGAGTGTGGGTAAGCTCCCTTTAGTCAAGCTCACTGCTGCTGGAGCAGAGTTGAAATCTAGGCTTAGTGAGGGTTCATTTTCATAATGAGCTGATGTCCTGAGCCAGAGCAGGGCTCTGACCGCTGACCTGCCAGGGGCAGGGACAAACGCCAGCATGGGACCACCACAGAAGCCCCATGTGTGTGCTGGGTTCAGCCTCACAGCAGCCTTGCCCTGAGCAGCTGAGCCGTGCTGGGTCACTGCCCCGCTCTGCTAAGCCAAGCGAGCAGCAGCCACTGCAGTGTGGCCAGGGGGCTGCCATGGAGCACGGCTGCGGTGCCTGCAAGCACTCCCACCAGCGCCAGCCATTCATAGGAACCCTCGTGTAACCTGCGTGACTGTCAATGCATGGTTCCTTTGACGTCTCTATTCTGCATAAACTGGGGCTGGCTCTTGCTGATCTGTGGTCCTACAGGTGATGCTGTTGGAGATTTTACAGTAACTTTCATAGCACTCAGTTAATAGACCTGGTGTCAGAGCGAATCACAGGATCATAGAATAGCAGGTTGCAAGGGACAGATGTGCTCTTACATGGCTTATTTTCCATTTTCCTCTTTGCCTTGAAGTGTGCAGAGCAAGCGGACTAAAAGTGCTAGAGAGAAGCCTGGCCCTGCCGTCCTCCGGCTTCTCTGCTAATTGATCAGAACCTGAGTGCACCACTGAGCAGAGGGATGATCCCTGCTTCTGCTGAAGCTTGTCATTTAAATCAGGCTCCATTTGACCAAGGCGGAGCCCAGGAGGGTAGTGCTGGTATTCACAATTCCGTATAAAATTAACTAATTAATTAGAGTAATCCTTAATGATGCACATTCATCTCCGTTTAAAAACCACAGCCCAAATCATATACTTATTCCCCCCCCGATCCCCCCCTCAAATGTGGATATAAATCTTCATGGATTGAAATACCATTTCAAAAAAGAACTATCTGGTCTTATATAATCAGCTTGTCCTGATTTCCAAGAAAGCTCATGTTTTTGCTCAAGCAAGTGAAGTAATTTAATAAGTGCTTTAAAATCCTTTTCCTTATGTGGGAGGGCATCTTAAACTTAGATTTTTTTTTTTCCCTTACAGCATTTTTAATGAAGCATTAATATCTGCAGAACATCCCACCAACCCTTTTCCCATAGCTCTCTTTTACAAACAATGTTTGTAATGTATACCATAGCTTGTCTTTTAAAATAGAAACAGATTGCCAAACAGGTTTTGTGTCCTTTATTAGACTGGGAGATGCTGAATTTAGGACATTATTTAGTCTAATTCCTTCAAGAGTATGTTTTGTGTATTACATAAGCAGGGTTTCTTCCATCTTCTTAAACATTGAAAAAATAACTATAAATTACATCTTTATATATGACAACAGCTGTGATCTCTTCCGTGCTGAAGACTTGATGATACTGCTTTCACCCGTGATGCTGTTTATTTTTCCATTACTACTTATGCACCAGTGTTTTTACAGTGTCCTCTACAGGAGGAAGTCTACCTTTTTTCAAGACAAGATTTTTAGTGCGAACCCAGTGCATCTGAATTGGGTTCTGTGCTGCTGGTGGAGTTCACAAAAGCTCGTTTGAGCTGGGACCAGTGAAGTTTACAAAATGTCATCATAAAATCTGCATCTCAAGGGTTAACAAAGCCACTGAACTCATTTGTCTGCTCAGCTGAGGGACACTCATGTAGGCACCTCAGCAGCTCCAGTGAGGTGTACCATTACATGCGTCCAGCTCATCCAGCCTGAGCTGAAATCTGGCCACGTGCAGCAGTGACCGTCTTGCTTTGCCATAAGCAGCTTTGTGCACCATCCGTGTTTCTGTCTCACAGTCCCAAAATCCTACCCATAGACTTGGTAACTGTCTACAGAGAAACAAAATTCCCATCCCAAATGTCCTTGTGAAATCACATCTACTTTATGACCATTGGTGCTCTCAGTTACCCCTCCAAGCCCATTTCTCCCTTGCACATGGAACCAACCTCACCATTAGTTGCTGGGCTCCAAACATCCTTTCTGACTGGAGTCATGATTTCTCTCATTTTACTACCTAGACCTTTCCTGACCAGGAATGCTGTTCCTAATAGGATGCTGTTTCCTGGCCTGTCTCCATTATGTCATTAACATGGGCAGCAATGCAGAGAAGAGTTTCCTGAGCTGATCAGGGCTTGACCATGCCTATGAGCCATTCCACGCTCACCAGGTAGAGTGTGGAGCTCCAGGTGACTGCGGCTGCCTCTTGGCTGCCAGCTTTTAGCAGCTGCAGCAGCTTATTTTTCTCACTCAGTGTGAGGTCCCTTTGGCTGCGTTCTTTCACCGCTGCTCCTCTGCCTTCATGGGTGCATGAAGCAGGTAGCTCTCCAGGCCAGCTCTGCTCTGCAATAGCCCTTGTTCTCTGTTCGGTGGTAGATGTTTCTCCATGACTTGTTCATTCTTCACTGCCCTGCGGAGAAGGACTTGGGGGTGTTGGTTGATGAGAAAATGAACATGAGCCGGCTTCAGTGTGCACTCACAGCC
>WYDI02025639.1:39485-60825 GCA_009867235.2 Psittacus erithacus | reverse complement strand
GGGCTGTTCAGCCTGGAGAAGAGAAGGCTGCGTGGAGACCTCATAGCAGCCTTCCAGTATTTGAAGGGGGGCTATAGGGATGCTGGGGAGGGACTCTTCATTAGGGACTGCAGTGGTTTTGTTCTAGAATTTCAGGTAAAGTTATTGATTATAAATTGTATTTTGAAATTCAGCTTTAGAGCACTGAAATACTTTTACAGGACATGGGCAAACAGTGAATGCCTTTAGTCTTGAGAAAGCTTTTTGTTGTTTAGTGTAAAGCTGTACAATGTTTTAGCAAAATGCCTGAGAATTCACCTAATAGTATTGATAGAGTAGTAATGACAGGTTGTCTTTTGAACTTGAAGTTTGTCTCTTTGAAACAGTGCAAGCAAACCCACAGTAAAAGAGCAAGCACAGCAAAAGAGAGCTGGCAAGGATCTCTTCTTGCTTGGCAACAGCATCTGTTGGCTGTTGGTCCGTGCAGGGAAGGAGAAGGAACCCTAATTCTCAGAGCAGTTCTGAGGCCACCAGACAATGCTGAGTTCCTTTTAGCTGCTCTTTGAGTTGTAAGAGGGCAGTGGCTGCCACTGGTGGAGTTGGTTTTGCCACTTAAATCAGGTTCTTTTGAGGCAGGAGAGAAAGAAAAAAGATAAAAGCTGCTGGAAGGTCTGACAGCGGGACTCTAATGCTGGTGTTTGGCCCTTAGTGTAGCCTAAATCTCATTCCCTCTTGTTTGATCTGATGGGAATAACAGTCTGGCTAAGGATTATCAAGGGCTGATGGTGAGTGGTTTTGGGTGCTGCTTTTAGGGTAAAGCTTCTCTCTTTCATCTGAAGGGATCTGGTTATCTCTGTCATCTCTTTCAAGGGCTTTTTCAAAGCAGAAAGGGATAGCAGTGTTACCATCTGGATAGTGATGCCAACCCACAACTTCACCAGGAGGTGTCAGCGCTTTCTAAGTTAAGCAGGTCAATATGGGGTTCTTTCTATATTCAGCTTTTGGTGACTTTTAAAAACTATTTGGGCCCAAGAAACTTTGGGGAGTGTATAGAGGCAAAGACAGGGAAACTGGTGAGAGGAAGGAGAGAGATTCAGCAAGATGAACAGCTACAGTAAACCGTTACAGAAGTTTCTTGACTGTCTTTTTAATAGTAACTAACATCTAATACGTTTAACAATTACTGCTGCCCAGAGCACTTGAGTGCTGCCCTGAGTGGGTATGTGAGACTCTTCCAAAGGATCTCCCTTCATCTTGATGGGAAACTTGAGCTGTCCCTGCCTGCATCTCCCACCACTACTCAGTCTGCTTATCACATGCTTGCCCCTCATTGCCAGCTGATCTAAAAAGCACGCTTACCTGCTGTCCCTTTCCCCCAGTCTCACCTCTTCTCTTTAAATCTTGGGGTTTAAAACTGACCTGCAGATGTGCCTTTTCTCTCTGCAGTCCATCTTGTGGAGTGAGGTGAGCTGCACCCAAAGCACCCTGCCGCTGCAGCAAGCAGGTTTTTAGATGTTGTGGTTTTCCCTATAGAGGCTGTGCAGCTCCCCAGAGACCACTGGGAAGAGTGCACTGAAGGTTTTCAGGGAGCTGACCAGGTGCAGATATTCTTTCCCTGCCTTTCCGGCTGTAATGGGGGAATAACTTTTCTCTTGCTGTTTGTTGATGTTTCTTCAGTGTTGGTACCTGGTGTGCACCCCTCAGCAGCAGTAACTCACTAGGAAGTTGTTACCAAAATTGAAGAACTCTCAAGTGCATCCAGACCAACACGAGAATCTGTTTCTATGCTCAGTTACCTTATTCTTCTGAAGCCTCTCAACTCTCCAATAACCCAATCCATCCTCCCTTTGCATCACCTCCATGTCAGACCACGTGCCCTGGGCTTCAGCCAAAAGGGAGTCTGCGGGGAAGAGCTGTGCTGGGCATCACCTTCTGACTGTGCTGTTTCATTCCTGTCCTGTGCTCAGAAGAAAAGCTGCTGCAGGTTCCTTCCTTGCACAGTTGCACACTTCACTCTCTCCCTGTTGAACTCCATTAGTGGCAGGCCAGGGACTCTGACTGCAGGCATATGTTTCTGTGTGTTTGCGTGTGTGTGTGTATGCCTGCGTGTACCACATGTGAACACCCAGCTCCTCCTGTTGCACTGACAGTGAGGAAGTTCAGAGCCCTCACTGGTTTAGCAGTAGCTTTACTTGTAAGCAAGAGGATGATACAAGGAAAAATCAATTAAATTGGAAGCCAAGTATGGCAAAACTGACCTGACCTACTTAATAAAGTTGGAATCTGAACAGCTCAGCATTTACAAAGTCTTTGTTTTGCAGATACGCTCATTCAACAATGTTGTTGGCTGAAAGGCGGCCCCATGTTATACAGGAAGTTAAATTAGATACACATACGTAATCACAGCTCCCCTTTAGCTTTGACATGCCTGTATGTGTGTGACTCACACAAGACTACTGTGTGCGACACCCTATAACAACGTATAGGAGAAACACTGCAATGCATTACAAACATACATGCACTTAGTCTGTGGGTTAGTGCAGCGTTTCCCAAAGGACTGCAGCAGTTCCAGAGACTTGGCCTGCGTATCACCTGAGGGCATCTCTGTTGGTCACCACTGCCCCAGTTTTCATTCTGCATATTGCAGACACAGCAGCTGGTGTCTATCCTTTCCGTTTCTAAAGGTTACCAGTACAGCAATGTGCCCGGGTCTGTGCGTCAGAGCTGTCATTTCAAGCCATCTGCAACATGCTGCCGCTGTTTATTTGAACGTTAACTTGTTTGCTCCTCAAAACATGCAAGAAAGGAGAAAAACAATCATGGAACAATTATGTAGAGCTTTGTAAGGCCTTTCATGGCCACTTCCTTCTGCAGAGACATGCAGGGTCATATGAGACAAGTTCTGTAGCAGGGAAGAAGTCAACTAATTTCAGTTGCAGGTCCTTAACTTGCATAACCTGCACGCTATCAATTGCTTTTTCTTTTCTTTTAGTGGTGCCCTGGAGGCTTACGTTCAATCAGTGCGAACGAGAGAGGGAAAGGAGTTTGCACCGGTCTATCCCATAATGGTTCAGCTGCTGCAGAAAGCAATGTCGACCCTTCAGTGAGCCAATCTGGGCAACTCTCTTGAATCTTGGCACAGTACCGCAGTCACGGGTCTTGGGTGCCATGCGGATACTTGCATTCCCAACTACGTAAGCTTTACAAGGAAATGTGTTTATCTACTTCATCTGTGAAACTTCTGTCTTCTTGCTTTACATTTGCATTACAGGAACTCATTTATACACAAATATCATAAGGAAATTGTACAGCTTTTATGCGCTGTTAAGTCTGCATCTAATGAAAACAATTCTTCAGCATTCCTTCTGAATTCAGAAAAACTAGAACATGCTCAAACACTGCAGTAGAATTCATGAGTATCTCAAATAAGGAAGTAGCTCTTAGAAGTATGAACAGTTGGATACATTTTAGACTTAGTACTTCTAAATGCCAGAATCATCAGTTTCCACCTAAAAATCAGTAATTTTAACACAAAAGTATTTATAAGTAACAGAAATGACGCTAGCACACTGCTCTTCGCTTGGAAATAATTTATACAGATTTCAACTTTCTTTTGGCTTAAACTGTAATAAAGAACGTTGACTCCAACCCTGAGTGCAGTATTTATCCTTCAACAGCTTCCTCACTGCACAGCATCACACGCGCTTTGGACGGGTCCATGTACAGACTTCCATGCACAAGGTGCTCATCCTGCAGGGCGGACTTCACTGTCAGTCCACTTCATTTCATATAATACACACCACCAGATTTTAACGTATTTATTTGAAATAATATACAAGAATATAGTGTGCAAAAATCTGAGGGGCAACATCACGTAGACATGTGTCATAAACTGAAATTTACAGTTGTGATTCTTAAACAAAAAAAAGGAACACACAGCTGTTTAGTAGACGAAAAGCCATGATTGTAAAAGTTCACAGCAGAAGCAGTTGGAATCCTAATGCAGCTGCTCTAATTGTAGACAGTTGGAGGAAAAAAAAGTAAAGTGCAAGTGTTGCACGTATAGTTAAGTGCAAAGTTTGCCCCCACCATAAAGATGTCTTATGGCAAAATAAAGTACTGTAGAGTATGTGGCAAAGACAAAACACAGAGTTAAAACTATGATGGTGATGGTATCAACAGCACCATTTTTCTGGAGATAACGCTATTTATTTGTTTCATCCTGTCCCGGACCATGGTTGCCACCGGCAACAACAGCTCTCACTAGTGCCAGCTTGTGCAGGATCTCTCGCCCCCTTGTGGGGACACATTTCCTCCGGGGCAGCGTGAACAGCGGCTCCGCGCTCCTTACGCTGCGCTCTCCACACTGCAGTGCGGTGCTGGCGCCTGGCTGGGCTGGGACACTACCACGCAATGCATCTTGCCATCTCAGAGAAGCCCAGGCCCCAGACTCGTAATTAATAATATGCTTGTGCAATACATATTAATCAGCAATAAGAATCAATGTATATAAACAGCTGTTACGTATTTTAAAATTCCCCTTTTTGTACATTTTCTTTTAAAAATAAACATTTATACACGTCTCCCTCGCCTCATTCTAAAGTACTTTAGCACCACAGGATATCCATTTTCAAGCCTATATTACCTGATACATATATGAAGTTTGGAAGAAAAATAAGGCAATTTGGTTTAAAATGTTGATAGTTTTAGCTTACTTAAATGTTCTATTGTAAAAAGCAAATCTGACTCATACTAGATCATTTTCAACTTGATGGTGCCAGTATTTTATGGTCACACAGAGTCACAACAAATAGTAAGACCTTGATCGTACATCTTCTTGCCATCAAGCAACAGCCATTTTGTAAATACAGAGTTAACAGGAAAATTCTGGCTTAATGCTGTTGTGAGCCCTTGAGAAAAGAGAAGAGAGAATCAGGTTAGCACTCATCAAGCAAAGGGGAAGGAGACGTTACCTTAAATCTAGCAAACCCTTGTTCTGAAAGCCACAAGTACTTGTAATCATTGGTCCAGCTACTCTGAAGAAAACAAAAAGCCCAGATTATTTTATCCCCGCATCATCAAAAGACCATCAAGACTTCTTTGTCACAGCCCAGACCTCACCATCATTACTTGATAAGGTAACCAGACTGCTAACAAAATTCTTAGTTCATTAAAATAAAACCATAAAAAAGGTATTTCCTGCTGTAACACTGCAGTAACAGGTCCCATAAATACTGTTATCTTGGTCTGGAGACCAAGGAAAATCCTACTAGAAGGCAGGCTAAAAAAGCCATCCTTCTTCCCAAGGCCAACTATTCTTCTCAGTTATACACAAACACCTCCACGGACTTCCCTGAAGCTGAGAAGTGCATGTGTGAAATTGACCTCATCACCCCATGCCCAAGACTGCAGTAGTGTAAAAGCAGAATAAATACACAGTATTATTTTAACTAAACCCACAAGGAGATCTAACAGAAGCTGTGACTGTTGATTAAAATAGAATACAGTGAACAGAAAAACAGCTTGTTCCTTGCAGCTGGGGTTCGGTGAAATCTGCAACAAGGGACTGAAAACTCAGCACCAAGTACATAAGCAACAAGCAGCAACTGAGAGTTGGAGCATTTCTTACTCATGTCTTAAGGCAATACTTGCATATGCTGTTGAGAAAGTAGCCTCATCTACACAGAAAAGGAAAGGGGCTAACTTGAGGATGGAATCTTAAACCTGTGAAGCCCACACTATACACTTAATGCCCCTATGCAGGCACAAAATGGCTGATGAGAGGACCTGGCATTCTGTGCACAATGTGAATCTTTCCTTCCAGCCCCTCTTCTAGCTGAACATACAGGCTGGCAGAAATCTCTTTTTTACCCCTATGTTCTCTTTATATGACTTATAAACTTGAAAGCCCTTAAGAGATCCACTGCTGCAGACTCTTAAAATGGCCTTCTGCAATGTGGAAAACAATTTACTTCCCTACAGAAGAAGTCATATCTGTTGCATTTATTTTACAATTAAAAGAGTAGTAAATGAAAGGGATTAATGGAAAAAAATAACTTGCTCCCTCAGTAACTTCACATCATATACTGACAGAAATTGTAAGTAAAAAAGATAGAAAATGGTAAAGAAAAAGTTTTTACTGAAGAAAATGAGACTGAACCAAAGAAGGATTTTGTAAAAGTTTAAGCATTTCTGAGGGGACAGATGTAATTTAGGTATGACCCTGTGACTCAAACAAAAGGTGATGTGCTCTTCCTCTGCCTTTGACAAGCACACTCACTTCCAGTCCAATAGAATTCATGGAAGTAAGAAAATACTCAGAGACCCTTGCCTGATCTGTCTCCTGATAACTGTCCAAAAGGAGGCTACCCAACACAGGGGAGCCAAATGAAGGTTTGGGCTACCAAGAACGGAGTAGACAGCAGTTTATCCTCAACAAAACCCACTGCCGCTACCATATGAACACATTTAACTGCACAATGAAGAAAGCTTCACAAACATACAGAATTTGTTCGTTTTCGTTTCCAACAGTCAGGATTTAGACGTTTCTGTTCTTCTGCCAAGGCCTTGGCTTCTAGCGTGTACATCCGTCTTTCTTCGTTTTTCATTTTCTTCCACCTGTCACCAAGTATCACACTTATGGCTCTGCAAGACAAATGTTTACACTGTGGTCAGGACAGGGTGTTAAGAAAAACCCTGATTTTGTTCTTTTTATCTGTGCACTTCAAAGAAGACAAAAGTTAAGTGTTGAAATCACACACACACAGAAGTCAAGAGTATCTTTAAGGTTTTTTAAAACAATCCTATTCCTGATTATTTTCTCATACTTCTTTCAACAGTTAAACAGCTGAGATTCTGTGCTGGCTGAGCACGGGTCGATGCACATTCTAACATTTCAGCGGGTGCACATTTGAATACACAGCAACTGACATAAACCAGCAACACAGGGATGTTAAAAAAACCACCACCAAATGGTAACTCACATTTGTTTTGCTCTACTTTCGTACTACAAGATCATATGACAGATTTGCTGAAAGTATGTTCTCTAATAATGAGGGCAATGATCTGAACATGACCTTAGCCAAACATACTTGATTAACTGCAAATCCCCATGTCTACTTAATAGATGTGTGTAGCCTCCTCCACCTTTAATCCATACTGGGCAGAACATACTGTAAGTGCCCATTCCTACACAAAAGGAACTATCTGTTCTAACAATGAATTGCTGAATTCCTTCCTGCTCCTTATAAACTTGCTATCTTTTGGACAGTATTTCCCATTATTATCATGCCATATTGCTCAACTGCACTCCCAAATGCTGGATCAATATTCCCTTAAAGCTTTAACTCCATCCTTTAGCAGAATGAAAATCTCTAAACAGCAGCTCTCTTTTACCAGTGCTGAACTACTGAGCAGGTGCTTCAGCTTCAGATTACAGCGATCAACGTTCTGTGATCAGCTTTAAAAAAAAAGGTGCAAACAACTGTGCTTCATCATATTAAAAAGTTCCTTGCTGGCAGCAAAGCTATTCATAGACTTTCTAACAGAATCAAGAAGAGCAGTGTGTCAGCAACCTCTTCCATAGGTTGATGCACATACAGCATTTCTGAATTACAGAATTTCTGCACTGTAACAAGAAAATGCATTTTAATCCTTCAAGACCGTGTAGTTCTGTTCAGGCTTCCAGGAGCTGCAGAGCACCCAGAGAGCACAGCAGGAACTCCACTGGGGCTGCCACTCAGCCTGTGCTGTCACACGCTCTGGTGGCTCCTGAGAGCAAACTCAAGTTGCAACCAGACCCATCCACATCAAATTCATTTGCACAGCCTGTCTCTCTGGCAATGGTACTTCTGGTTCTCTATCCAAATTGAGAACCAGTATCTTGGGTCTGTCATCAGAAGCAAGCACACTTAATTAGCAGGTTTTCCATATTTTAGCAGTATCCAGAGGCAAATCAACAGCACCAGAAACCTGTCTGGTTTTGGTCACCAATTTATACTGGGTCACTCATACCCCCAGGAAAGAACATGATGATCCAGAGAGACCAGGTTTGCTGAAAAAAGCACTGCATTTCCAAATAAAATAAAACACAAAATCTTTGTATTTCAAATGCAAAACCAGGTATTTTATTATCTCCAGGAAAAAAACTGCATTGAGGCACTGAAAGTGAGCATAGATCTGTACGTTTCAAAAAGACTAAAAAATCTAATGCAGAGACAAAAGCTCCATTCTGCCAAGGAAACAGTTCTGTGAGCAAACCACTGAGATTGAAAAAAATATGTGTACAGAGAAAGTTCCTGACGTAACAAGGACTTAATTCACCTGACCAGAAACAAGAAAGAAATGATTCTACTGCTTCACTGCCTTACGTGTCCTTCACCTCACCAGAACTTCACAGCACTCTGTACTCTGCCTTTGTCCTCTTAAAATATTGGTAAGGTACCTGACAACTTTTTAGCAATCAGGATACAACCCCTTATACTACAGTTAATTCAAAAGAAATTGTCAAGCAGTAGTTGGGAATGCCTGAAGTTTACTTAGTAATTATGTTCAGCATGAACAAATGCTCTAAATAGTTTAGGTGATTTTGTCTTTAGAACATACACTACTCAAATTATTTCTGAAGGCACAATCAAATCCAACTACAGTTACAGTGAGAATATCTAGAAAAGAAACAAGTACTACTCTAACACTGGTTTTACAGTCCATCGCATTTTTTAAGTACCATGCGAATGTTGACTTGTGCTCTGAATGTTTACAGCTCACTATCTTGTTGACATGGCTTGAGCTGCTTTGTCTCAGAACTTACCATTTAATTCCAAATACCTCAAGGTCTGTCCTTTCTTACAGGCTAAGAAAAAATTAAGTAAGTGTAGCAAACATAAGAACTGCCCTGTACAGAAATGAGTATTACATGTAACCAACCACAAGATCTACTCAGTAATCTAAAAATGACATACACTGAAGTTAAAATCATGAGGGTTGCCTCTGAACAGCTAAATAAATGTCTCAGCCACATTCAAGCAACAGTAATTGAATGCATATATAATCAATTATCTCTAACTCTGTGATTTCGTCTGTATGGTATGCCAATAAACTGCATCCAAATGCACTGCCTTTCAACTGGGATGGTAAGCCATGCATTCTGAAGCTTACTTGTAACTTTGTCATCACTTTCCATCAAGGTAAATCTGCTTACTGAAATACTCAACTTATTTTCACACATCGATCCAGCTGCAGCTCCAGTTCACTGCATCCCTTTGAAATGAGCATTTTAAGATAAACCATCATAGACTTTCCTAGCTGACGTTCTGTTCAATCTCTCTTTGATAGCTGCAATGAGTTAGAAGGCAGCAGATCTGCTTCACTGAAGCTACTGTAAACACTGCAGAACATCACTGCCAAGTCACACAAGACTGGCTGGGATTTAAGGCTGGATTATTTGTATGGCAGGATTTTATTTCTCAACACCAGTTACAGCCTCCTTACCAGAACATTGTAAGATAGTTGAAATCCTCTCAAAGCCCTGTAACCTTTAGTTTTTACCACATTTAGTATTCAAGTCTTTATGTGACAGTGTCATTTCTACAGTAACAGTTTCATAATGTTATATATGCAAAAAATCTGAGTATAAGATCAGTGTATGTTCATGTGCTTTAGTTTATATTTACATACGCACAATCAGCATAAATATTAAGACTATTTGAAACATTATAATGGAGAGCTTTATGAAAAAAAAAATAAAAAAAGTTTAGACATGAACATGTGTGTAGATAAAAAGAAGCCAAAAAGAAACCAACAGAGAACCTTCCCTCAAACACAGAGTCATACAACTCTTCCTGCAGGTTGCTGAATGCCTTTAGGACAAGCAACATTGGCAAGGTACTGTTTGGATTACGATCTTTCAGATACCCCAACAATCAGTACTCCATTTCTCAATACAATGTGCAGAGTGAGGATAACTCACTCTGACAGAACTTCACTGAACAATCTGCAATATTATGTCAAGAGTTAATCAGAAGGATCAGAAATTCCCTTTTTCCACTACAACACATGAGCAGAGAGACTGGTGCTTTTTTTTCTCCTTTTCTCACCAGTATAAATAAAGCCTGTTGTGTATTTGTGACTCTGCCGGTGCACATACAGACATACATCAGCTGCCTTACCCAAATGCTTTCTCAGAAGGCAAGATTGCCAAAAATGGCTTGTGTCCTATTTACCGAGTCTCCCCATAGATTAAGATTTGTGTCATCATCTTTCAAAACTTGTTCTTTAAACAATGTACACACATTTTATATTTAAATGCAAAATTTAGTCCACTTAAAGGTGGGACACAGATATTCTATAAGCTCACCAAGAATAACAAAACTACAATTTGTATCATTACCTGTTGTCTTTCCCTGGATACATCTGAGTGTATTCAACTCTGTATTTTTTGGCAAAAAGCATGAAGGCATTCATTGGTCTTTTGCACTTGTTTGGAGAAGTGGCACTCACAGTACTTGCAGTCCCTGAGCTGTGGCTTTTGCCAGCTTTGCTGTACAACGAACTAGAGGAAAGATTTGACGACGCAGTAGATGCACAGTTTTTACTACTGCACTCTGATCTCTCAGCCTCCTGACTGTTTGATCCTCCACAGGACAGAGAAGCGCGCCGCTGGCGAGCCATGCTGCTTAGCACATAAACTGCAGAGGAATCCATTGGGGTAAAATCGTAGCTGCAAGAAAATGCCATTATTAGAAAATGACGAGTAATTTTCACGTAAACCCCCTGAATAGCTACTCACTCTTCATCTGTACTGCATTTATAGTGTTTTGGGGTTTTTGTGTGACATAATGATTTGCACTTGATGTAGATGTCGGTATGAAAAAATAACCAAACCTAAAAAAAACCCCACAAAGCCCAAAACTTTGGCACATGCGTTAACAGTGTTTTCAGTGTGATGGCATACTGCAACTTTGCAAGGTCTGCTGTGTACTATCAATTCTCCAGCTGTGTATCTGTTGCACACCGTCTTCAATTTCATCTTTGTTTGAAATAAGCTTCCTTCTTTCCTTTTATCCTTACCACAAATCAAATCTGGTCAGTGAGTGACAGGTACTGAAAGGGACAACTAATGTGAGAAGAGTAAGTGTTGAACTCACTTGAAAATAGATATTAATTACAAATATAAACCCACTATTAAAATAAATTCTATTATATAGGCTATTGTACAAATAACTTAAATACGTATTATTTTACAGACAAACCTTCGAGTGAGATTAAAAAAATGAGGCATATTCTTTAATTTAGAGCTGGCAAAGTCTGCCCTCTAGTGACAAAAATGTGAGGTTCCTCAATATTTCAAAGTATTTCAACAGCTTAGATGAGTTGTTTCCATAGAATTTAGACCTCCAAATTCTGTAAAGTATTGTAAGTTGTTGTTGACCAACAACTACAAATTAACCTCTCACCACTACAGAAGAAGTTTTATTCCACAAACTGTTACCACCTCCAGGAACCACAGATTATACTGCCTTTAGCATGCTATATGGGGAAAACACCCATAAAGGTGATAATCAGAAATCTAAAACACTAAATTACCACCACAAAATAAACATAAAATATCTGTAACTCAAAGACTCTGCTCACCCACTGCTCAATGTGGCTATAGTTGCGTAACTTATGGCAAAAACAAGGGCTTTGAAGAGCTTTTTTCAGAACATAAAGCAGAACTAGTAACAAGGAAACACTGCTAGTGGCAGCCCAGCCCTCCCATGCAAAGGCAGCTCCTTTATATGGGGCAGAACCACAAGCAAGAGTGGAGCCTGAAGATTTGCCTGCAAAATCCCTTACAAAAGTAGAAAGCAACTAAGAAGGCATAATGCTTGTAGTCAAGCTCATACGACAGTAAGGAAGAGTCTCTCTGTTGTACAAATAGTCCAGCACCCTTCCTATTCCTAATCTCCTTCTCATAACACAGCAACAGGGTTTTGCTTTTGAATTCTTCTGTCTTGTTATCCACAGCTACTGCTGCATACTCCTTTCTCTGTGACTTACTCCCTCTTGTCCAGAAAGACAAAACAAGGAATTTGAAGCGTCCAGGCCTGGCTTCGGGATAAGAAGCCACAACTGAGATCTAAATAGACTGATTCTAACAACTGTCTATACATGCAGTTAGAATAGGAGTTAATAAGAAAAAAGCCAAGACAGCAAATGACTGAAGACAAGCACTTGAAACAGTATTTTAAATTCTTTTTTAATATTGTAAGAACACCAAAAAGCAACCAGACTAAAAACAGATGCTAAGAAGGAGCTAACATCATAGGAGAAGCTGGATTTTACTAAACCTAGAAATCTCAAAATATGGAAGCATGGGAAGTATGAGAAAATCTTATGGGTAATATTTCCTTAGAATAATTTATGTGGACAGTACCTTTGAAGGCCATTTGGCTGAACTTCTTGCTAAAAGCAAGGCAAACCTCGTAACCAATCTTTGAAAGTTAAGTAAGTTTGATATATTGGAAAAGAATCATAAAAAGCTGAATATACACAAATAGCAACAACTAATTATGAAAAGTGTTGTATCCTAAAGCCACAGCACAGACATTTATTACTAAAAAACCCACTAATTCAGATGTACAGCTGCACAGGAAGCACAAGTTAATAGCTATTGTGGGAAAACTGTCTAGACTTTTCAAACATAACCCACTTCACCTGTAGAATTTATACAGGTAATATCCATATATATATTTACTGCTTTATCTAATCGCTCTTAAACTATCACATTATTTCACTCCAAGGTGAAATAAACTTTGCAGCTTAGCACAGCATGATTACACAGCTTTCCTAGTAGTCAATCTTTGGTTTTCCCTCTCATTTATTTCACATTACCAGAAGTTTTCTCTCTTTGCTCTGCATAATGCTTCAAATTCTGTAAGGTGCCTACTCATTAAATACAAGAACCACTGAGGCCACTTTATCCAAAAATTACCTTTTAAATGTATCAAAAACACCTGAATCATCAAAGTTAATGGCATCAGGGTGTCCAGGAGGTAGACACAGATCTCCAAGATGCATTTCACAGCATGGAATGCCATGCTGTACCACAGTCAAGCTTGGATAAAAAGATGACCAACCTGAAGTGGTAAAGAGTTAAATTAGACAAACGGCCAGACAATCTCTCTAGTTCTTAACTGGAGCAATCCTGTATCTCTACATGATATCACTTTATACAACTGTTCTGATGTAGTTTCTGTCACCCAGATGAAAAAGCAGAAACACTTACTCAGGGAATTCTTACTGCAAGTATTTTTAAATCTAATTTTAGCAAAAAAGTAATCAAAACCTTGTAACTTTTACCATCAGAAGTTTCATGTTCGGCAAGTAAGAAAAGCCTCCCTTATTTGTAGCTTTCCTTTATCCCCCCCCCCCCTTTTTTCTTTCTTGAAATCCATTTGTGTCCTTGATCAAATCTTCCCGTAAGAAACATGCACTATTTCTGTAGCTTTATAACTTCACAGTTTTGTTTGTTCAAATCCTGGATTTATTTACAAAGATAGTAAACTGATTCTACAACACTGCTTTTATTAATATCTTGAGCAACACGGGATGCAATAAAATCTGCAGCTGCTTTCTAAAAATGTTTTACTATACAGCTAAGTATACTTATAGCATTTCATACCTTTATTTTTAACATAAAAAGGGTGATCAAGTCTGCATTCTACTGTAAGCAAGCCATCTTCCACTGTGCCAGGATCAAAAGTCAGCTTCAGCACTGACTCACCAAAGGAAATGCTTTCTTCGTAAGAAATCAACTTCAGACCATCAGAACCATAGCCCTGTAAACATACATACAGTTCAAGAAAAGCATACACCTGTGCATACTATAGGTGCATATTCATCATCTTGTATTAAAAAATACCAACATTCTAAGTGCTCTTGCTAGAAATAGACAATGTAAAATTTAAAACATACCTAAATTAATTCAGTTTGACTGCTTTATAGTAAGATGCTCAAATAGTACAGTAAGCAGCTCTAGGCAAGTTTACTGCAAACCTATCTTCCTGAGGTAGTAATTAAAGGCACAGGGATAAATAACATTAAGAAATGAAGTATGTGCTACAGGTATTGAAATGAATTTATCAGAACTAACAGCTACCTTGTATGGACTCGCTGGGAGATTTTCGTCTTTTCCACAGCCTTCAGATCTTGCAAAATCCTCAACATCCTGCCATTCTTTATTGCGTCCTTTATGAAAGCACAAACGAGAGCCTAACAGATTTTAAGAAAAAAGATTAGGGTTATGTAAAAAAGTCTGTGCTACAAAAACAATTAAACAAAACCAACCAACCAACAACAAAAAACCCAAGATAAACCAAATACTTATTCAGTGATACATGTTAGGTTACCTTTTAGAAAACAATGCCAAACAGTTGAGGGCCAGGAATGGCACCATCCTAAATCATCATCATCTGAAAGTGATGACATGCAGAAAATGCCAGATTCTGATTCACTATTTGCCTATTAAAAAAGAAAAAGCAGAATGGTGTTGATATTTTACTGCCGAAGATTTTAGGGTTGGTCTTTTATGTCTTTAGATACATCCTTGACTTTGTACCTCTGTCATTATTTTGCCTGAAATACTAATAGAAAACAGTATTCTATCAGTACCAGAATGCAGCAAACGTAGAGTACTTTCATCTCCTTCTCTTGCAACGTGCCATCCAGAATTTTTTGTGTTTAATTCTCTGAGATTCACTTCACACCTATGCTTATTATATGCTTAGGTGCAAGCATTTTACAAGCCATCATTCCTTGGCTGTCCATAGAACCACTCAAAGCACACATTACTCCTTGGTCAAACTACTGGAAAGCTGTAGGGCCAAGTAGGTTCTAGATAAATCACTGAGAAAAACTCAGCGTCTTTAATAGACAAGTTCCAGACACAAATTGCTGCACAGGAAAGGAAGAAGCAGGACTGACAGGTTTTGTGCATCTGAAAGGAGATGGTTCTGTATTTCCTTTTCAAGACAGTAAAGAAGTTAATGTAATTTTGTGAAGCTTGCTATAGAAGAAACAAGAGAAACAGAGCTTTCTTACAATCTCTTCACAGAAATGTGGACTCTGATAGAGCACTACAACCCTACTGTGTTTGGCAAAAAGAAAAGTGACAGAAAATCTAGCTTAAATAGAAACAGTATTAGAACTAAACAGATGATTTTTTAACACTAGTTTATCTTCTCAAAAAGCTTAACCCACTACTCTTGCATCTTTATTTCAGAACAACTTACCCTTTCATGTCTGACTGGTGTTTCATCAACATCATTCTTGGAGAAGCTGGGATCGTTCTTTGAAGATCCTGGTGGAGGACGTGCATAGGAATGTAAACTTTTGCTTGTAGCTATTATGTGAACAGGAGATGATCTATAACAGAAAAACATATTTTAAAATATTTCTGATTAAGAAAACACAAGATTTAGCTGCCATTACTCTAAAATGCTTTTACTTAATAAATATTTCTAGCTGCATGAGCTGAATACCAAAAAACTTCCCACACCCCAACATTCAAATGGGATGATTAAAGGGTGCAAGCTCAGGCAAAGGGAGTACTTAGCATAACTCCTGCACAGCTTCTATTATACCACCCAAATGACAGTGCTACCTCCACATCAGCGTCTCCTGGTCACAACGCTGGCATTTTTACAAGTATCTTCAATACCCTATTCTTACTGTACATAAAGACATCTGTTCTGTCCTAATGATTAAATCCCAACTGCATTACTGCACTGCATTTAATTTTCTTTTTAAACCTAAGACCAAAGCTCTACAATAGAACATGAAGCTCAGAAATTTCGCTTCTCACAGCCATATGGAATTTAAAGATCTCAAATCTGAAAACACTATCAATAAAAAAAAAATAAATATTGCATTACATTTCCAATTAGCTCTTTTAAAGAAAAAAATCTAAAGTCAGTGAGCTAGTAAGTATTTAATGTAACAATTTTTCATCTGCTGCTTCACATGAGGTAAATGCCCATAATTTCTGAGCTTTCTGTGGTTAGGCAATGTCCGTATACCATCCTAGCTCATTTGTGCCCAGCAATTAAGCAGTTTTTGCAACAGGCTCTGAAACAAGTCCCGTGCAATCTTCCACAGAAGGGTAAAGTTACTATATAGAAAGATCAAAAATAGGGTTCCAGTTTGAAGTCAGAGGGTGTCAAAAGTGAAGGAAACATTTCTGAAGGCGTATTAAAAATCTTCACAGTTCTCAACTGAAATGAATGGCAGTACCTGTTATAAAAAGAGCACTGCATCAAAGGACTCTGGGGACTTGTGGCTATGTTTGCTAATTCTGTCAACCAGTTCACCCCATTCTCACAAGAATAAGCACTTTCTGAATTGCTGTTTGAGGTATGTTGGTTCCAAGAAGGCCTTGAACATTCCTGATGTGAAACATCAGCACCAAGCTGAAAAAGTGCAGGTGGGGTAGAATCTGTCTGCACAGCCTGTAGCTCAGGAAGATCATCTATGAAAAAATGCACAAATTAACACAATTATACCTACTGCTAAGTTTTAGCTGACACCACATCTTACAAATAAAGATCAAAATGAAGCAACCGATTTTACTTTCTGCATAGCACAACTACCAACATCTCACAAATCCTACTCATAATACTGGCAAAATGGCCACAAAAATAATCACATCTTTACTATACATTCACACAAGCAATTTAAGTAAAACATTAAGTACGTAAAAATGTAGTTCTGGTTTTAAAATTTTTACTAGACTGACTAGTTTACAGAACATTGTACTGCAGAACTATGAAAAAGTAGCAACATGCTTCACTAAAATACTAAAACATTCAACAAAAGGCAACTAAGTTCATCTGTCCTAGCAGGTGTGACACTTAAAGTTATCAATACTGGCGGCTGCACAAGGTAAAAGTTTTCCATGTTTCCACCTAGGAACTGGAATGAAATAACTGAGAAGTCATGAAAGCTGTGTATACAGCTCTGTAGGGGTGAATTCTTACCAATAATCTACACATTTCATGTTATATAGAATAGCAGGAAAGAGCTCAGCTTGTTATCAGAAGTCTGTGTTACATGCTTTCCTGTAACTAAGTAACATTATTGTTAATCACTCTATAACTCCAATGAAATGTATTAACATTTCATTGCTTGTATCAATACTTTCTAATGTACATGCTACTCTTCTCCAGTACGTAAGAACTGAAGTTAAATGCTCCTCTAGCCCAGAATCATTATTTGCAGCAGATCCAAAGCAGCGTAATTTCCCTTTAGGAGGAGTTCTTGAGCTTTCGGTTTGTTATTCTTCTACCAAAAAAACCCCAGCTCCTCTGGAGATTAAGAGCAGAATTTGTAGCTGAGTTCAAGAAAACATTTAAGTCAACAGGCCAGTGTGTCAGAACTGGAAATGGGTTAAAGGAAAGTGACTGCAAAATAAGACCTTAAGATGTCATAATTCACTGTCATATTCCCTTCCCTACTGAAGTTAAAATCAATAATCTCAAGTCATCTTCCAGTAATCTACGTGAAAACTACATCAAACTTCAGGATTTGGCATCTTCTGAAAAAGTCACATTGTTTACCAAGTTCCATGTGTTCATCACAGGATGCATATCCAGGAGAAGAGGGCAGGTTTTCATTACACTTCAGCAACTCCAGTGACTCATTCATCCCTGAAGTTCTCTTATCCACTACCAGAAGGAGTTTCTGAACAGCATTAGGCATTTGATTTGTCTTCACTTTCCACACCATGTTAGGATGCTCTGAAGTATCTGACTTTAAAGAGACAGAGGTCAAAAATTTGTACACAAACTGTTTTAAACGGCATCTGACAGGTTATACCATTACCAGTACCCTAAATCCTGTGTTATCTGTTGAGAATCACAGCATAATTTAGCTTGAAAGGGACCTCTAGAAACGATCTGGCACAATCCTCACAGAAAGCAGATCCAACCCTGAAGTCAGACGGGGCTGCTTGCAGACCTGACCATGTAAGTTTCTAGTATCTGGAAGGATGGAGATTCCCTGACACTCTTCAAGAACCACTGACTACTCTAGCTGTAAAGAAGTTGTTCCTTATGCGTGGTTTGAACTTCCCTTGCCACAGCCTGTGCCCACTGCCTCCAAGAGTCCAGGGTCATCTCCTCAAACATCACGCAAGCCAAGGTAAACAACATTCACTTGGTACCCGGAGCCACACATCCAGTCACAGAAGGCAATCAGGTCAGAAAAGATTTGCCTTTGGTTAATCCATTCTGGCTATTCCCAGTCACCTTCTTGACTTTTAAGAGGCAGGACATGGCTGTCAGTACACCCTGCCCCACAATCTTCCTTAAAGGCTAAGGTTAGGCTGACCAGCCTGTAGTTTCCCCACATCCCTCTCCCTGAAGCCAGGTGTGACATTTTCTTTTTTTTTTTCCTGCTACTGAGAGCCCTCTCACCACCACATTTGCCACCTTTTGGAGACCATCCTCACAATGACACTGGCCAACTCCCCCTGATACATCCTGTCCAGTCTCGCCAACTCATGTGTGACTAGCTCACTGAACTGGCCTGCCCCTAACTTGCTCTCCCTGCTGTATAGACAAAGAACTACCTCGCTCTGTTAGATGTGTGTTGCTAGGCTCAGGGACTCAAGGAACCTGGAAACAGGTTTTGCAAATAAAAGACCAAAGCAAAGAAGATGCCAACCTCAACCTTTTAACATTAAGTCCTCAACACCATTCAGCATCACACCTGTGTTTTTCGTAGTTGCCCCTTCACAACTGGTGCATCCACAGAAGCCTTTTTCACTGCTCTTCACATCCCCTGCTGTCTGAACACCAGGTACAGTCTCAAACACATCTAGCTGCTAAAATCCTTTGCTTTCCATTTGCACAGAAAGCAAAAGAAGCCTCTACTAGTAGACTTCACTGCAGTTTCATTTCCCCAAATCCCATCACTGTAACATTTATACCAACAGAAATATTTTAAATCATCTTCAGCAGTCAAAACTGTGTGATTATTCCACACAACCACTGCCTCTAGGAGCTGGAAAACAAGGTTATTCAGTCTTTAGTAATTTGGTTATCTCCTGGCTTGTTTTTTTTTAGATGATGATGATGAATTAAAGCTATCCTAACATGATTACCTTGTGCTTTAATGAAGTGTCACTGAAAAAGTAATGAGTCCCTCATAAGAGCAGAAAACACAGCTTAGTAAAAAGGAAAATCTGACAAGTCAACCACAAACATGTCCACTAAGTAAGCTATCATGCACATTAGAGAAATACAAACTATAACTAAAAAGTCTCGTATTTTCATGTGAAACAGTAAGCCGATCATACTAAAAGTTTCCTTAGTAATACATAAAAATCCATAACAATTACTGAAAAAACTCCCCAACCAGCTATTTTAATAAACAGTTAAAAGGTAGTGTGAGCAGACAGCAAACATTAACAATATTCCATATTTTTATTCGTTCTATGAATCTGTTTCATTAAGCTTGTCCTGTACATAATATGTTTCAGACATAACCCTCTGAATTACAAACTGGCCCTACCAGAAAAAGTTTGACCTAAGCAGTAATATTTTTTCTACTGGAAAATTTCTAACTTCTCATCTCCCAGTCTTTCACATGCAGGCAAAACTTACAGAGACTTTCATTCCAAATGTATAAAGTTTTTTGATCCTACTCAAATGGCACTACTACAAAGCTGCAACAGTGTAATTCTGATTTTAAGGAGGCAGAAAGGGAAATTCCTGTACCACCATGAGGGACAGCAAAATTACAGAACAGCACAAGAGCATAAAGTTCAGCCATTTCTGCCAGAAACATCAGATCTCAGCAGCACAGGTCAGGACCTTGATGTTTATCTCCACATAATCAACTCTGAAAAGACATTCCTTGTTTTTCTGGCTTGTCTACATCCTTCCTTTCCCCCTTCTATCTTGTTTTTCCCTCTATTTTTTCTCTCTTCCTTTCCCATTTTTCTGCCAAAATGAGCGAGCTAACATGTTTTGGGAATGTTACCCTCTCCTTCCTTTCTGCCAGCTGCCAAGATTTGAAAGTGCCTCCCTGGTATCCCAACACACTGAAGGTCAGAGAGAAGGTACAAATACAACATGCTCATCTGACAAGAAAGATATTATGAGAAACGAACTGTTCTTCCAAGTCCCAAGAATTTATCTAAACCAAAACCACTTGTGTACAAAAGCCAAAATCTCCTCCAAGAGATGAATTAAAAACAACATAAAACAAAAGAAGTGCCCAACTTTACTCTTCTTTTTAATTTTACTTGATTAAAGCCTGCTTTGGACATCACGTGCTTCTCTTGTTCTCAGTTGTTCAATGTTTTGGAACATTAAGAGCAATGGTTAGCTTGTAAAGTTGGGGTTTTTTAACTCAACTTCATGTTCAAAACTTGTTGTGACAGATGTTTTTAGAAGTATGCTTCACAGAACCATAATTACTGCCATTTTCTTTAGAGGCTAAATGAAATAATTTACGCATCTGTGCTTCAAAATAGGTCAACGTATCACACTAAACCAAACAGCAATATTAACTAAGAGCTTATTGACTGAATGATGTCTATTTTTGAGGGACAAAAATAAGTTAGGGACAAAAGTAAATAAAGACTACGAGCGAGAAGGGGTTCAGCAGGAACTGGGCAGCATCCACCCAAACCACACTATGCAGAAATGCCTGGGTGGAAGTGCTTCCCGTGGTTTTCCTTATGGTATGTGCCTTCCTCCCCCCAGCATACCACCGAAATCTCAGGCAAGGTCTATGCCTACAGCAATCCACTGGATGGAGTTTAACACGGCGAACAGCTTCTCCAAGCAAAACACAACATACTAGCAAGACTGGATCTACACCAGGGACTTTTATTGGCACAGCTGCTTGATCAAAGAGCCTCGCTCCACATCTCCAACTCGCACAGCTGTGCCAGAAAAACGCCGCGGAGGCACAGCCTCGGAGAAGCACAGGACATGATTCATGATGTTTTTGCACAGACAGCCTTTTAGCATTACTCAGGCCGAACCGTATCTTCTACCCAACTCCACCGATGTCTGCTCCCCCCGCCCCCGCGGAGGAAGCACTGCCCTCCCTGCACCACTTAAGCGCCCACCGCGGAACAAACATTACTTTGACAAAATGACGAGTGTATTTACGACAGAATTAGAGGCGCATGAGCACGCAGCACTCTGCCGTGACCCCGGCTGACGGCCGCAGCCGCCTGGGCGCCACACGGCAGCCCCCTCCCTTCCCCCCACTGCGGGCCGGGGCCGCGCTTCCCCCTCCCCCCCCAGCACACACCCGCCCATCATGTGACCCAGCCTGGACGCTGCCCTTGTTTATAAACTTCAGC
>WYDI02025639.1:14228-39385 GCA_009867235.2 Psittacus erithacus | reverse complement strand
TTCCGCCCCCGGACGCAGCCACCAGCCGGCCTCGCCCACCCCACAGTTCCAGCCCCCCTTCCTTGAACAGCCGCTGCTCCCCGCAGCGGGGCAGAGCGCCCTCGACCGCTATCAGAGCGGGCGCTCCCGAGAAATAAAAAGGGGACACCCGCTCTACTTCGCTCGTTCCGCGGTCTGGCGCAGCAGATGAAGGGCCCCGAAGGGGATCTGCGCTCCCTGCGCACGCCGCGAGTTTCAGCCCAGCAGCACGGGAGGGTGGCGGCTCCGCCGGGCCGGTGAGCGAAGGCGCCCAGTAAACAATGTCCGGGCTGCTGCCACCGCCGAAAGCCAGGAACCAACAGCTTCCTCGGCTCGGCCCGCGGCCGCCGTCGCTCCCCTCCGGCCTGGCGGACCCTTTCCGTCCCCCGCCAGCGCCTCGCGGTCCCCCAGAAGCAGCAGCTCCAAACTTTGCAGCACTTACCAAACCCGTCGCCATTACCAAATTCCTCTCGGCTCCCCCCTGCCTCCTCCCCGCAGCGAAGTCCCGCCCCAGCCTGGCCGTGCTTGGCAGCCGAGTGGCCGAAGATGACGTTGTTCAAGCCTCGGCCGTCTTCTATTGGGTGCCTGGCCTGCCGATCAGGAGTCAGCCCGGAGGGCGGACATGTTTTGACTCTCCTGCGCTGCGGATTGCACAGCGGAGCACATCAATCATCTCCCTGCGGCGCTCCGATTGGCCAATGCCTCAGCCGGCTCGCCGAGAGGCATTCTGGGAGTTGTAGTCTTCGCCGCCGCAGCTGCCTGCCAGCTGGGACGCGATAAGACGACAGCCCCCAGGATGCCCCGCGCGGCGCCCGGCTGATAGTAAACAACAGTCACAGGGACACGTGTACCCGCGCCGCTGGCCGCCTGCACCGCGGCGAGCTCGGACGCTGAGCGGCGCTGCCTGACCTGATTCTGCCCAGGAAAGGGCGACCGAGCAGCGGGCGCCCCGCTCCCCCGCCGGAGGAGGGCCCTCGCGCAACGCTGGCGGACCGGGCGAGGCGCGGGCCTCGGCCCCGTGATGGCGGCGGGCTCCGCGGTGAGGCGCTGACTCACGGCCTCAGCCTGGAAACAGTGACAGGGCTCCCGGGTGGTGCCCGTCTGTAACGATCCCCGGGGGGCCGGCGCCTTCCGTGGTTGACCACGGTGAACTAGCGCCCCGCAACGCTGCTGCGAGACGGGCCCGCTCCGCTCTCGCCAAGTAAAGGCTGCGGCGTGCGGAGGTACGAGGAAGTTGCTAAAGGTCAGGGAGTGAGTCAGCAGTTGCGCTTGCTCCTGGCCCCAGCCCTCGCCCCTCGGATTTGTTTCATTAAACAGACACTGGGGGTAACTTGGGTCCAAAACACAAGTTGCTGAGGGGGGAAAAAAGCCCAACTCTTAAAATCCACGCAGGTCTGTCAGTCCTGCTACCCTATGAGTGCTTTGTGAGTGTCTCCCAGACATTCCCCTGCATTTATTGCCAAAATAACAACCCGGTTAGGGTATGTACGACTTCTGTTTTACTGTCAGAGATGCAGAGGTATTGGCAGGGTTTGCCAGCCTACACAGTAACTCTGGGTGACTGCAGAGCTAAGAATGGATTCATCACCTAAGGCCAAACCCTCATCATAAAATACATCACTGTGTGATCTGATGCAAAGCAAATACGCGCACAATTCAGAACAATCATCAGGGTTTGAGGCTGATGCGAGAATTTCAAGGTTTTGCAATCGCTGGGATGTTTTTCAAGAAAAGCATTTCTTCCTTATCCCATTTTCAACATCACCCCCATCACGTGAACGTGTCCCAGATCCTGTATCAGAGCTTGTACTGTAATTTGGTATCTACAACAGTTCTCACTTTTCGGCACGTTAATGTAGCTTTGGGAGTAAATAGGAAACAAGAACCCCAACAAGCAACCGGTTAATTATTACAACTTAAATAGAAATGGCTCCGTATCTAGAGCTCCCTGCGAGCTTTGTGTCCCATGAAACATGCCGTTAGTGGCCACTAGAGGGAAAACTGGTGTTATTGTTTCCACGGGTCTACAGGGGTAATGCCGTTGAAAACGGAAATGGAATCAAACGCACAGAAGTCGCACTTAGCATCAAAGCACACTCGGAGTGCAGGTGTCCTTGGCACATCAGCTTAGGATTTGGCTTTTCCAAGATGTAAGAGTTTGCCTCTTAGTAAAGGCATTGCCATCTGTAGGCACTGTTTGAAGAGACATTACTTTAAAAAACATGCAGTATATTCTGCAGTGTGAAATGGAAATTATTACTTCTTACACATGCACGCGCAAGTTTAGCTTAGAAAAAAAAGGTAGAAAAACAATGCCATGGAATTTAACTAAAAATCTTCTGCGCTTAATCACGTAACAAGTAAACCCTTTAGGGGTCATTTTCCTAGTTAAAAAACGTGAGAGTTATTTGAACAAATGCCTCCAGGAAAAATATGAAAATTGATGTTGAGATTCAACTACTAAGTGACTAGACAGTATATTATAATATCAAGTGTCTAACCCTACATCCCACAAGCTCAGATTTTGCCTGTATGTAGAATTCAGGCTTTTCCTAAATAACTCATACATCTTTACACAGGAAAGCTTTCTGGTGTCCTCTAAAATACATTTTTTTAATAAATTGAAAACTGGTAAAACAGGAAATGTCCTTTTACATCACTCCGCAATAAATTTAACTTTGAAGTTGTGGTGTTCCTTCCTCCCTTTCTCTTTTGATCTCCCTTATATATCTGAACAGCCTTTAGGCTCTTTGGAGAAAGACTTGAGCTTCTTGGTTTTTTAATGAGTTTTGATGCAGACCCTGCATTTCCAGACCAGGACTTGTGTATGCAGATGTCTCCATTCTGCAAATAGGCTACTCCGAGCGATCTGAAAGGCAAAACTCACAGTTTGCTCTCCTGAAGGCTCTGTCTGCTGCAGTGTGGAAGGTGGAGAATACAGAGGCCAAATCAAGCAGCTACAGAAGATACAAAATCCTGTCTCAAGCCCCCTCAGATTCTTCAGTAAAAGACTTGTTCATACCTTGTTATGGAGCATGTTTCCACCCACTGCGGGCTTTTTCTATCCAAAATGAAAAGCGTTTTCCCCAAACTAAATGTTAAATCTATTTGCCATGCAGGTTCACGGTTCTCTACAAAAACTTACGTGAGCATGCTGGGTGTGAAGCCAAGTCCTCTGAGATCCATTGGCCCAGATTCCAGATACAGACCTCCACAGTAAATAGCACTGCGGAATTAGAGCCTAAGAATCACACTTACCATCTGTGACATACCCAGAAAGCACAAAAATATGCATCTTACCTAGAACTGAGATTAAAATCTTGTAAAAATGAGTGTCTGAATCGTTTTGAGACAGACATGTAGCAGCTTTTTCATTTGCAAATTACCTTTTCTCCTTCGTATGCATTCACTTTGCTGAGTGAATTCATATTCACACAGTGAGGATGTAAAAGAAAATGAGTAAAAGGACAGGTAGTCCATGCAGTAGATGGCAGCAGGACACATAAAACTGTATCAAAGGTTACTTACTCAGCCTCTTGGTTGAAGCCAAATACACATCTTCTAAATTTCAGAATTAAGATTATGTCAATGCCATCCTTCTTGTTCTGTATGCCTAGGCTCTAATTAAATCATTCCTCCCCCTCCACACACCCTACTTCACCTTACGCCATGCCCAAAATAAATGGGTGCTCAGAGAATGAATCAATCCTATGTAACACAGACATTGTTGGTAGCTTTGCTGATTCAGTTTCTTCTGTTATAAGAGAGGTAGAAAATAAGGTGGGGGAGTGGGAAGTGTTAATTGTGAGTTCTTGTCACATTACACATGGCTACGAAGAAGCACAAAACAAGCAGGAGAGACCACACAAATGGAAAATAAAGATACAAATAAATTTGCACCCCAGCTATTTACCTCTTAAAATTGCCAGCCACAAAGTTAAGAAACCACAAGGTTGATTTGAAAAATGCATAATATTACGAAGTCATATTACGAAAATATATACTGGGTTTGTGCCTATCTGTACTTTTCATCTCTCCTGTCCAAAGCCAGTGTCCTGTCCTGATGACACAGCTGCTACTGCTGACTGTGAAATACAGCTATCGTTTTAATTCTGCTACAGGAGCTTTTCATCCACATGTAGACATCCACCTTCAGTAATTAATGACATACCAGGCATCACAGCAACCCTGCTCACCAGAGCTTCCACTTCCACCCAATGGAGCAGCCTCTGTTCTGCAGCCATTCTGCCAGACCCGCTCACATCAGTTTTTTCCCTTCACAATGACTTCCAAGCTATTTGTACTCAATTTCTTCTTCTTACAGCCTTTTGTGGCTAGCTGCAATGGCGGTTGGGTCTCCACCTTCTTAACAACCTTAGGCATGCCTGCTCCCACATTTCACCTCTTTTGATCTCCTCACAGAGGATACTGTTGGGAACATGGAGCAGAGGAACAGAGGACTTCTTGTTCCCAGAAAAGATCTTTATTTCTTGAGCACTAGAAGGGAAACTTCGCTTGCCTCATGCAGTGATTCAAGTTGGGGGAAAACAGAACAAACTACATGCCAGGTATATATTTTGTATTGTTTTCTTCCAAGACAGGTCAGGAATTAACGAGAAATTAATTTCATGTCATTATGGCAAAGATTCCAGTTTTAGCTAAACTTCTATCACCTACAAAGATACAGAAAGATAATAAATGACAGATATATCAAGAAAAGAGAAAGACCTGACATATCAAGAAACAGACCAGAAGAGTGATAAGAAAACCCTATATCCCAGCTCAAAAATTGCAGTAAAACAAGTCAAGAAGAGACTACAAATATCTGCAGGTTCCCCCTATGCTGGTTGGTAAATTAAAATGCCAGGGAGCGTTCCTGGGCAATAGAATACAATCATCTGTCCTGTAAATTTATTGTTTTTTCAGACTAGCCCTGGCATGGATTTTGTGTGGGCTAATAAGAAATTATTTTTGGGTACAGCTGGGGAGCTACCATAGGCCAACAAGGACTATTCTCAGTTGGCCACGTGCGTATAGCTACTCATATGGAAAGCTGGAAAAAAGCTTGTAAGATAGCTTGTAAATGAGCCCACAAAAATACTGGAAAACACAATGAATGTTGGTCATTCAATGCCTCAGTACTAGCAAATAGTCTCAGGCACATAAAATTCCGTATGATGGGTATAACCATACAGATGCAGCCAAAAACTAATGGTACAGTGAAGCTGATTGATTGAGACAGTCACACCACTCCTCTCCACAAGGACAAAGATACAGCATGGTGGTAAGTCAATTGGCTTTTTCCAAATAAGACATTTATCAGAACTGAGTTTCCAGCATCCTGAGAGATGTGGGGAGCAGGTCCCAGACGCTCACTCGGCTGCCAGGGCATTATTCTTCCACAGAGACACCTGCACAGCACATTACCCTTTCCCAAAACTTCATAGCTGTGCAGCTGAAATAATTCAATACCTTAAAAGAAGAAAGAACAAAGTATTCATATCATGACTCTATTTTTAGGCCATCCTAGTCTAATTTACCTCAATAAGAAAAGGTTGAGTCAGCAGATACTGTCACAATGGCCTAGTGTAACTTAAGCATCAGTTTTTCACATGGTTTTGACTGGGCACAGGTTCTTTTATGTAACAGTTTATGTCTCTTCCCTGTTCCCCTATACATACATATACATCTACCAGTTCTAAGGGAGAAACACAACCCTACCCATGGTATTCACACAGCCATGGCAATGCCATTTCTGCACTCCAGCTCATCTTTATCTGCCGCTGTAGAAGGGACAGAGATGGGACAAGGGGATGAGGAAAAGAGAGTCGCTGCCCAGCCAACCAAACCACTGCATCCCAGCATGCCCCCAGCCAGTCACTTCCCTTACACCCTGCTACTGCCACTGGCTCTTCACCTGGCTGTCAGAATAAAGATAATTTAGAGGGAAAGAAAGAAATGGTTTGAAGAATAGACACTGTTAAAATGTAATTTTCTTTGGGTTTTCATATCCTACAAAGATTATTTGGCTTCCCTTCAGTCCATGAAGTGAGTGTCTAGCCTGTTCAGCATCTTTCTGAGGCAAAATGTAGATTAAGAACTTGGAAACAGTCTTGGTATGCATCTGAAGGAAATACAATTCTCAGAATGATTTGAAAATGATCCTAAATTCTGTGTGACAGTCAACAGCACAGATCTGTACATCCTCAGCATACAAAGAAGCAATTCCTCCCAGAGAAAACTGCAGTAATACCTATTTCAGAGCTACAGACACAGGAAAATATCTTAGAAACTTAAAAAAAAAAAAAACCAAACCACCACACCTATAACCATCACATATGCGAATGGATAAAAAGAGCTTGGAACTAACATAAAAACTTTAGCAAGAGCATGTTACAATGTCCATGCTCTGGCAAGCTGACTTTGGGCAAAACCACTTTGCAATTTGTTCGGCAAAAGCTGTCAGATGCTGTAAGTGTCTGAAAAAGGACTAGGAGTTTGATGTGCCAGGTCTGTGAAGGATGACAGCAGATACTGATTTTATACATCTGGGAATTCTTGATTTTGAAAAACAATAATGCTTGCCATGGAAAGTCTGTTATAAACTACGAAGTTACACAAATCGTAACCTAAGTATCCCAGAGTCACCATACAGAAAGCTTAGAGCACCCAACATTTTAAACAAAACAAAATAAAACCACCAAAACCAAACCACAACCAAACCCACCATTCCAGTAAGAATAGTCTTTACTGAATATAAAAGAAAACACAAAGAAAGAAGACGGAGTGACAGTGATTTAGGTTGCAGATGGTTTCACATTGCTCTTCACAGATTTGCCCCAAGAGTTCCACAATCAGTCACTTCTGGACCTCAAACAGGAGATCCAAAGGGAATGGTTTCAGAAGTATTTATTCCAGATGAACTTGAACAAAATCCCATAAAGCACAAACAAATGGCATTTTAAAAGTGATGGCATCAGCACTAATTCCAAGGAGACTTGTTTTCCTCAGGGCTTCAGTCTCATGATCATCTGAGGGCTGTAGCTAAATTTTGTTTCTCATGGTTAAAGCATTTGTAAACATTTGCTGCCATGTGGATTCTCTTTAGCTTAGTAACATGTGAGCCCATGAATGCCTTTTTCATACAGGATTTCTCTTAGGCTTTTCTCCCCTCAGCCAGCAGGTTGTATTTTCAACATTGGAGCATCTGGGGTTTTTCTCCCCTTTAGAATTTAGCCAACTATTAAATTCATTTAAATAATCTGGAGAACTATACATCACTGGTGAGGTTGGGGAGAGAGGAAAGAAACAAACATGTATGTGCCAAGCAACTGCCAAAGCCCTGTTCCTTTAGCGACCTGACTACAAATAAAGATGATAAAAATCTTTAATAACAGAAGCATCAGTTAATCTAAGTATGGACACAGATAGTCTTATAAGGTAAACATGATATAGTTTAAAATTATTACAGCTATCTTTTGAAAGGTCATTAAAAATCAGTGACTTGATATGATTTCCTTCTTAAGATGAACACTCACCATATTTATGACATGAAGACTGGCATGTTTGAAGTGTATGTATCAATAGATGCAGGAGAAATCCCATGTGCTGAGTGATGGAGGATATAATGATTTGGATGAAACTTACAAAGCAACAGTTTATTTCTGTTGGTTAAACTGCCCTGAATTTACCAACAAATAAAATTACAGAAAACATCCAGTCCCAAAGAACAACACAATAAAACTGCTGCAACATGAAGTTGTACTTCGGGACTCAGAAAATCCGAAGACTCTGATTATCTTAAATTCATCACTCCACAGCTTTTCCCCAGATATAAACTCTAAGCAAATCATCAAATACAAAGTAGCTATGGTGATTACCACAC
The DNA here is from genome assembly GCA_009867235.2 of Psittacus erithacus. Taxonomy (NCBI): domain Eukaryota; kingdom Metazoa; phylum Chordata; class Aves; order Psittaciformes; family Psittacidae; genus Psittacus; species Psittacus erithacus. Next base: position 31,482 of record WYDI02025639.1, on the reverse strand, counting down.
GACCATGTAGTCTATTCTGAGCAGAGAGAGCATTCACAAAACATCTCTTTATAAAAATCAACATGAAAGAATTCCAGTTAAGAATTATGAATGTTTTAAGAAATGAATATAAATAGATCATTTGCCACCTTATGATAATGGAATTAGAACACAACAATACCAATAAGCAGAGGGGTTTTTATATAAAAGTGTTGTTTATTGTAAGGAAACTTTAAATATAACCAACAATATTGAAAATATGATGACTGGCATTTATGGCCTTCATAGTAGTTTACTGCCAAACAAGTAATTTCTAGCATTTTTTCTTAATCACATTAAGCTAGTGCAAAATATAGGTAGCTTTTAGAGATCAAGCATACAGATGGCAAAAGTGTAGATTTTGGTTACCTGATATTTCCTTCTAGTATAACAGGCTTCTCTTTTTTCCATAAATCAAAAGTACAAAGGCAATTTATCGTATGTGCAATTATTCATACCAGGTTTCTAGGTAAAAAAAAACCAAACAAAAAACACACACAAAAAAACCCAAAAACCCACCAAAAAACCCCCACATTTGCAAATTTTGCTCAAATGGCATTTTTTAGAACTCTGACTTATAATTCATACCATTCTGTATGATATAAATTAGATGTTGTTATTATATAACCATAATTTCATTTACAGGTATGATTATATAAATTGTCAGAACATATAACTAACTATAGGATAATAACTGCATCGACGTACACAAATATATGGCATTAGAAAAGTCATTATCTAAGAAGGAAAGATGGTAATAATTCAGGTGTTTGAAACAGGGCAGAAGCAGCTTTCCTACAATTCTTGTAGTATCATTTTGGCAGAACTATTGCCAGTCGCCATTATGTGCACTAGCTTTCCATGAACATCAACAGACAAGTCAGTAAGCACTATTAAAATTGGACTGTGCCTGAAATTTCCAGTCACAGACCCTTGTAAGCAATGAGCCCTGTGCTTATAATTAAGATGATATTCTCTCTCCTCAGTCTCAGAAGGTATCCCATGCTATTATGGCTAAGAAGATATTATTTTATGATGACCTACATGTTTCTGAAAGCAGGACGTGTTAGCTTTAACAATGACACACTTTACAGACTTGTGCAAAGCTTTTGAAGTATTGATCTTTCAAATAAAAAATATTTTTTTTTACTTCCTGATAAGGGTTTTTCAAGGACAAGCTTAGTTTAGCATGGCTTTTGATATCAATCACTTCAGTAATTGAATCTGGTCTTTGATAGCTAAGATTAGACTGCAAGAAGAGAGAAATACAGAGATAATTTCATTTGAAACAGATAAAAGATTTAACAGATAAAAAAGTGAGATCTAAAAAAATCTGGAGAACAAGCATAGATAGAGAAGACAAAATGCATAAATATAACACAAGGGAGAAGAAAAACAGCATAGGGTTATATATGACTGGGTAGAACATGACAACGACCTATGCCTTTAAAGCATGAAGGTTAATTTGTCAACTGTCCTCACTCATGTACAGAATACATGTAACTAATAAAAAATGCAGTTTATTGCAAAAATATACAAGTCCTCTAAATTGCATAAGATATTACAATGTCGTGCTGAAACATGACATATTAAACAAAGAGGACTTTAAAACAAATTACAAAATGTTAAAAATCAGATTTGGGTCATGAGCATTACACAAAATGCATTGTCATGCTTTATCTTACGATTAGTCTTGTGATTCACTACATCTGTGATAAATGCAACATAAAATCATGACAACTGTAATAGTCAGAAAGTAATATCTACTGTATATCTTCTGTATTAATACATATAAACACTTTGTGTGCACTAATACTTTCAACATACCACATTCAAACTAACAGTCTTTCCAGAAAAGTTGTAACCTTTTTGAAGAACAGAAGATGGTTTAACAAGTTCATGGCCTGTGGGGTTGTTTTTTTTTGAAATCTACTCTAAGGAAATGCTGTGTGAAAGGACTTGATTTTCAAAGGTGCTGTTACTACAGGTCCTCTTGATACCAGATGAAACTATCAATGCTCAGCACTTTTAAAAGTCAAGTCCATGATTTATTAAATTCCTGTTTTGTTTACCAGTATTTCCACTGTAAGAAGTCAAAAAAATACCCCCAAACCCATTCTTAAAATCACAGAAAATGCTTGGCATCTATAGGAAGAAAGACAATTTCTCAGTGGACTAACCACTACTGTGCTATATTCTCATAACAGATCTTGTTGCTCCAGTGTTTAGTTCATGCACTGGTATCAGCAATGTCCATGTTTGTTCCAAACAGAGCAACTAGCTGCTCTTCATAGTTTGCAATGTTTCTTTTCAGAATTTCCATACAAGGTCCCAAAAGCCTTTCAAATGCCTGCACATCCATAACTAATATAGAAGGGGAGAGAAAGAGAAAAAAAAATAACAGTGTGCATGTCAGTTGCAGACACTAATCTTGGTGTTCATGACATTCCAATGTAAGATTTTAAATGAAAGGACAGATACTATGGAGGTATATACTTTGCACAAAAGAGAACCACTTACCATAGCAAAACCAAGATCAACCAACACATTGCTGCTGCCTTGAAACTTCATAAATAAACATAGAATTTGCTGCATTTCTTATTTTGAAAATATTTTCTTATTAAGATTTATGTCACCTAAGAGCTGCTGAAGAAGTCTGGATTCCTCCCAAGAATACAATTTTAAGACTCTTGAGATTTACAAAAAATACATCTTTTGCTGATGTTACTGGCTGTATTTGGGGGCTAACTTGGCACATATCCTTGCTATTTTTACTTGCTTCCATCCACAGTGGAAATCGTAATAGATACTTATTTCCCAGCAAACATGCAAAAAGCTGGACACAGTAATTCACATGTAATGTCACTGTGCAGCTGACCAGATTTTTTTTTACCCAGTCACATACTGTTATCCATTACAGTTCTAGGGAACCAATAGGCCAGGGAGGAAACTTCATATATGAGCCAGCTTCCAACCTGGTGGCCTGTAGTCTCTTGGCTTCTGGAAGAGTCAAGATCTCTGCTATTTGGGAAGTGCCAGAGATCTTTGTGACCCACCCATACTGAGTAATGACACTCTTCCTCACCCCTGCCTCTTAGTCTTTCCTGTCTGTCCTCTTTGATCTTTACTGCCTGATCACCTCTGTGTGTTTAGAGATAAGGATTTAAAAAAACCCAGTACCTTCATAAGTGAGAAACTTCTGGTTACTGGCTTGGTAAAGTCATTCAAGAATGCTAAATCTGTCTTTGCAGTATACAGTTTTCCCATAATTAGATAAAAATATTTAGGAGGTAAGCACCAGATCATGAAAAGCAATGGATGCAAAGGGTTACCCATGAGCATGACTCCTTTGATCTTTGCATTCCCTATGCCTGAGACTACAGTGTGATTAAATTAACAGCTTGTGAAGACAATATGCTAAAGCTTAAGTCATGGTAATAAAATGGGACAGGATTTTTACCACAGTTATTTCTTGGATGAAAGTCTACTGAGAAAAGAAATAATTTACCTTTCTGCAGGGTATTAAACATTTATCTGATAACTATAAATGGTTTTTTAGCAATACTCTCTGTAATGTCAGAAAACAATTTTTACTTCCATGCAACCAGAGAAATGTTGGAGAATTTGTGTTTAATACCAGTTATCAATTATGAATAATTTTTGCAGATTAATTATGTAAATAGGAACGCACAGTAATAGATGATAAATAGTCTTATTTGGGTAAAGGTAATTAAATCTTATATTCTGGAGAAAGACAAGAGTTCACAATAAAAACAACCAGGTAGATTATGTATCATTTCATATTAGATATAAAATACTATTGAACAATACCTAAACATTTGACAGTGCCAAGAGCAAATGCAGAGGCGGCTCGTGGTTTGTTAGTCACAAGCGCAAGTTCTCCAAAATACTGTCCTCTTGAGCATCGAGCTATTTCAACTGCTCCATTCTCTTCTACATCTTGTTTATCCTGAAATATCACGTAAAAAAAGAGAAAAGAAGACAGAGAATGATACACAGATTTGCTGAGCTCAGGGCTGCATAAGAAAAGTAAGTACCAATGGTAACATTACCGCTTAGCACTTAGAACACATCAAGATTTAAAAAATTTTGTGGTTTAGGGATGTTTACCTTCCTTGACATTATAATCCTTACTTCTCCAGATTCCACAATGAAGAAGGAATCAGCCAAGTCACCCTGCAGAAGAACAAAATAAATCAAGCAAAAGAAATGTGAAATTTCCTTTTTAGTTTCATGCCAACATTAAAGTATTTGCTGCCAGGGCCTTGAAGCTCACCTTTTTGATATCTGTTGCAAAAGAAAGAACTTTTAATGTGCAAACCATTATAATAATCAAAACAGCTATACAGAACTGATAGCAAGGCCTTTTCATGCAAAGACATAGCTGACTGTGCCTTACAGAAAAAAATGGAGAAAAACAATGTTATGGAAGATTTCTGGATCCTTACTCTTGTTTCTCCACCTTTGTATTTCTTCCAAATGATTTCCATTATAATAATCCTCCACAGGCTATCTGATACCAAATAATTATTTTGGGGCAAGACAATCTCAGCTGCCTACCCTGAAGAGTTCACTTCTGCATTCCTCTTCAAAAGATTATCATATTTTAAGAACACAACAAGGTAAGTCTTCAGTGCTTCTATTGGGGAGATGGTTTAGTGGTGGACTTGCCAGTGCTGGGTTAACGCTTGGACTCAATGATCTCAAAAAAAAAGATCTTTTCCAGGCTAAGCAATTCTATGGTTCTATCAGAACATTCTTCTGTATAGTTTGAATTTCTAAGTATATTAAAAATGTTGACTCCTTTACTGATACCAACAAAGGGATGTTTTTCAAGGTACCAGAAGTGAAAAATTAGCTTCTGAAGCCAAATAATCACCTCTCTTAGATCAAAGATATTTTTTGTTTTGTTTTGGCTGAAAAAGAAAAACTTAGTTTAAAAGTATGTATTGTCTGTAGATAAAATGTTAAGTTGTTACCTACTGGAATAGAAAAATTAAAATTAGAAAGAAACTGTACCTGAGCAATGATTTGTTCTCCATCTTTGTACACTTTGGTACCAATCACATCAACCACTTTTAAACGCTCAGATACCTTCATTTAAAAACAGAAAATACAATAAATATTTGGTTAACATTACAATATGATACTTAGAAAGCCCTTTCTTTTCATGAATCTCTGCACAGAAAAATGTATTTTTATATTCCTGGTTTGGTAATCAATAAAAAAAGGAAGAACCGCTGAACAGTGTTACAGAAGGTATATTGTAATCTTAACAGCTAGATGTTTTGATAGAGCTTCCATTTTTGTAAGAAGTCCATGTATCCCAAGTCTTCAAAAATTATTTTCAGAAAAGCATGCAGGTAAAAATATAGCTGTTAAATGAAAATATTTTGTAATTCCCTAAGTCATTGTTTAATTTTATTGGCTAATATCTAGTAAAATTAAGCTTAACAAGGTAAAGGTAAAAAAAAAAACCAAACAACCACATAATTTTTAAAATACAATATTAACAATAGCTCTTTATCCTTAAAAATGAGAAACATCAAAAATATGGTATCTCTCCAAACCAAATGTATTCAAAATTTCACTGTGGAGAAAAACTGAAATCCAAATTCAAACTTTGCAGAAGCAGAATCTTATCAGGTACCTCTGATACAACCATTAAAATAACACAACAGAAATCTTACTTCTAAAGATTTAAGAAATGGCAATGACTGAATAAAATTTTCATACATTCTTCTCTTTTTGGCATTATTTTTTACAATGATTCTTCGGAATGTTACCCTGTCCTGTAAACAATAAAGAGGAAAAGAGAGTTTATTGACAGAAAATACATGCAAGGTAGAAAATACTTTAGACATGGCTGAATATGTTCAAATTGCCCAATTTTACTCAGTGTAGCCATCAAACTAGCTGGCTAGTCTCCCCATGCAGTCAGTTGAGAAAGATTCCTCTAGAAGTCAGTCAGGAGCTCCTAAAGTTAAGCTCCTGATCTGACTCACATTGAGAAATGCTCTGTCCTTTGGCAGAGAATACATACAGAGTTTACATATAGAGGGTACAGAGTTTACCTGTACCTGTCAACTGGGTAATTTAAGACATTTAAGAAAGCCTCAATATTTAAATATTTAATTTACAAAGCTTATTCATTATCCTGAGGTCCCACACATACTGATATGTACTCCAAGAGGTTTTTATATTCTTATACAAACAAAACCAAAATGCACTGGGTCTTAGGTCAGAGTCCACTTTCTGCTATTTCATCAGAACAAGACTCATTCCTGCTCTAAACAGCCAACTGGACATTCCTTAGTGTTTGGCAATCCCAGTTAAGCAGACAGATGGAAAAACTACATGTATGCTGTTTTCTTCTCTTAATTTCATAAGACTGTGTCAGAGACAGAGATGAAATGGTTTGCAAACCTTCACTGCTACAGGTGGGACTTGCTGGCCAATGGAACCCAACACAGTTTAAAGCCATTCTTATAGTGTCCTAAACCCTGCCATGATCCCAAAATTCATGTGGATTAAAGTGGTGAAAAACCACATGCTTTGCTTCAAGAGGAAAATGTTATCTTAGGATCTGTCATTACATTGATATGTTCATCTTGAAGAAGGTGGCTATCCCAGTTTCACTCTTTTGGTAAATTCTATTACTGTTGTCAAAGATCCAGATATTATAACACTGATAAATAGCCTCGTATTCGAATTGTACTCTGGAACCAAAGGCATTTCCTATCAAGATGTGGGAAAACATTTTATATATTTGTCTAAGCACTTGTCAAGTGGTTTGCAATTTGGGAAATGATCCCTAAAATAGAATAACACAAAATGACCTCTTTTTTTTTTTTTAAACTCTGTTTTCTTAAGCTTCAGCTTTGCTTCTGCAGATTCTGGAAAAGAGACAGCATTGTGTTGGGAATTCTCAGAATCTTTAAAATTAAACTTTCTGAAATTATATTTCTTTTAATGCTGATACAGCAGACCAGTGCAATTTATATAGAACATTTTAAACAACTAGTATCTTACAACAAGTATTTCACTTACCAAACCCCAGATGGCACCAGGAGAGGTAGCTATAATTGTAGCTGCTCTGGGTGTATTGTACATTAAGGCCAACTCACCAAAACTTCCTCGGTTATCATAGGTTCCAATACACCTCCCAACACCATCGCATTTTACATAAATATCATATGTACCTCTGTCAATAAAATATGCAAATACAGTGAGTAGAATCCAGTCTGGTCTTTGCTAAGCAGCCTCTCACTATGTTTGTTGTCTTTTTTTACCATGAATTTCAAAGATAAAGTGTTTGAAATATATATTCACTTATTAAACACCTTGCGGAGATGTATCAATCACTTTCATAAATAAGGAGTTCCTTTTTAAAGGGAAGGATAGGATTATTAGTTTTTACATTGAAATCAGTTTAAACATAGACTGAATGTACAATAATCTATGGATCGTTGAAATTTACTAAAAATTAGTATCTAATTTAGTATCTCTTTCTTGATTTTAAACACACTAAATACAAATGTTAACAAGTCTTTGCAAAAATTGCTGTGGTATGGTCACTGAAATAACAATACAAGTTATTTGACATTTAAAATATTCTGAAGTAGTAATTTATAATGTAATAAATAGAGGACATGCAGGGAACAGAAGGAATGGATAAGAATGCTATTTAAGATTATGAAATAAAGGCATGTATTTATCCAATATATTTTGGATTATTTCTTCCCATCATTAAATTAGGAACTTTTTTTTGCTTTGAGAATGCATTAAAATTTGGTACTTTGTAAAACATGACATAGCCATCCCCATTAATGCTGAGTCATCATTTTGTTCAGCGCTGAATATTTGTATGGTATATGTTGATAAATCATATGAATACAGCACAAAGATCTGTACAATGATCTTATTGGTAAGGGACTTAAAGGTGATTCACTGCACCTAAAAACTGCAAGGCTGACAGAATACTGTGAAGTCTCTGCAGCTTTTTGGATAAGAAATGACAAACTATAACTTCATGAAGCTGAAAAACACTGACTCTTACGCAAAAAATCCTTCCACACTTCTATCATCTTCTGACTGAGTATTTCAGTGGGAAGGGATCTGTGGTGATCATCTACTCCAAAAGTTCAACCTCTTCAGGGCTGAACAAAAGTTAAAACATGTTACTAATGGCACTGTCCAAATGCCTCTCAAACACTGACAGGCTTAGGGCATTGACCACCTGTCTAGGAAACCTGTTCCAGTGTTTGGCTACACTTTTGGTATAGAAATCTCTCTGATGTCCAAACTGAACCTCCCCTTGTGCAGCTCTGAACCATTCCCATGTGTCCTATCACTGGATACCAGGAAGAAGAGCTCAACACCTCCCTCTCTACCTCCCCTCATCAGGAAGCTGTAAAGGGCATTGAGGTCACCCATCAGCTTTCTTTTCTCTAAACTAAAGAAACACAAAGGTCTCAGCTGCTCCTCACAGGACATGCCTTCCAGCCCTTTCACCAGCTTTGTTGCTGTCCTTTGGGCACATGTAAGTAACTTAACATCCTCCTCAAACTGTGAGGCTCAGAACTGCATAGACTACTCCAGGCGAAGCTGCAGCAATGCTAATTATAGCAGGATAATCACCTCTTTTGGCTGTCTGGCTATTCTGATCTACACTGACCAAAAACTTTTGCGTTTCTTTAGAGTTTTAGCATAATAATCCTTTCAAACTCTCAGAAATCACTGTGTTAGCCTAAAAGTAAAGGTAGAAATAAGAAAAAGTGTTTTGGGGCAGCCTGGTTGAGCCTGTGCCAGCAGACTAGTGAAGGATTCCAAAGTAAACACTCTTCCTAACTCACTGGATTCAGCAGTGATCAACAGCTTTGTGGTCAATAAGATTTTACTTAGTTACCTGCTTTTTCCGATGCAGATTTCCAAATGAAACTTCATGACTTAGCCACTCAAGGACTAATAACATTCATGTAAATGATAAAGTTCGCACATAGTATTGAAATGCAGTAAGATTTCAAATATTGAGCTGTAAAACTTTTACCATTGTGTTTTGCATTAGATTTCTTTCTATGTAAATAAAACCAAAACCAGCCTTTGGGATCTAGCAATACATAAAGAGGTTAGGGACACATTTCCATATGAAAATTCTGTCTCCTTTCAAACACTGCTTTCTGTATGCAGTTCAGAGAGCTCATGCATGTTCTTTTCTTTTTTCCCCCCATGCAAACATATGCAAGAGTTAAATACAAGTACATACAGAAACAGATTTTTTTCAGTTGACTTTTGCATAAGACTTTGTGCTATAATAAGACACAGCGATTTACCTGTCGATGACGTAGAAGTTGTCACCATCATCCCCTTGATCAATGACATGTTCCCCTCCTTCAACTAGCTTTTCAAACATCGCATCTAACACCTGAGACATCTGTTCCTATTTAAAAGAACACAGGCAAAGACAAGAAATTATCATCTGCTTTTAAAATGTTACTCTTCAAATTAATTAATTGACCAGCCTCCCAATATGCAGGTAAAAAGTGTTCACGTGCGGAAAACATTCATGCTACAGAAATGCGTGGATCAGTCAGAAAGACAGTTTTATTTAGCATTCAGTGTTAGCTTTTTCCTCTTCCAGAGCCCAGCTTCCCTTCTTGTCCCTGCCAATGATAACATAGATCTTGTCTGCAATATTATTATCTCATGAGCATGCAAAGACAGAGCTTCACCCTTCAGAATTGTGTAACATACACAGTTAAAAGAAAGAACTATACCCCCCTATTGCATGCAACACACCTGTTCTTGTTTTTAGAATTATTGTACAGGATTTAGACTTTTAAAATGATTGTAAAATATTTTGAAAATCTAAATTATACAATGGCTGTACAATGGTGGGATAGATGTAACCTTAAAGGTCTGCAGTGCTTTGGCTGAGTAAGTAAATGCTGGACTCATGAAGTAGGATTTTATAGACAGGTCTCTAAATTCCTTTGTTAACTGAATGGAATACAAATGCTTAGAGAGAAATGTTAACAGACCGACAAAATGTCATCATCTGAATTATGATTGTCTAATAACAAAAATCACATAATTTGTCTTGTTTGGTGTAAATCTGCTAAAACTTAACTATTCACATTTAAAAGAGCTCAAACACAGCTCATTGCGGATTATATGAACTATTATTAGGATTATATGAATCTTAAAAGTGTAACTTAATAATTTAAATTTTATATTCAGTTTATCCAGCAATATGCCTAAAATTCTGGCAATGAACACAAAACTATCCTCTACTTTTTACAGCTTTATAAGTATGTATCATACAGGAACAAGCAAGTTCTAGTGAAAGACATTGTAAAGAAAAGCCTATGATTCAGATACCCATCTTACAATGGACCAGTTCTAGCATTTCCAGCCACTGAAAGATGGATGGCATTTGACTTTTCAAAGATCACCAGCCTAAGCCAGTCCTCTAGAGTTCTGCAGCCCTTGGACAGAGAGAACCATACTAGATAGCTCAGAATCATTCTCTAGAGATCCCACTTTCTTTCCTCTGATGATAAGAGAAATCTACCGTAACTCACAGACACTTAATTTTTAGGCAGATAAACTTAGGTTCAATTAATTCCACCCTTATCCTGTTGAATTTCTTCAATTACTCAGAGCTTTTCAGAATACCAGCAGTACCATGTTATCCAAGCCTTTTTTAAAATGGAAGCTAAATACAATTTTACTTCACAGAGTTCATTGTGTGTGGGCACAAGGAACAAGAGAATGCCAGCATCCATCCTCAGTATCATGGTAAAATACAGTAAGACATCACACAGCCTACCCAGGCCAGCACGGAATCATTTAACTATGCCTCTATTTAGTACCTTTTTTAGTATAGAAAGGTTGTGTATTTGCAAAAAGAAGAATCATTTTACTACCAATGAATGAGTTATATTCTATTTCAGAGAAAAGTGTATGTGCGTCATTGGGAGAGATTGAAAAGTAGGTACAGGAATTGCCTTTTAAAAACTTTCATGCTTAAATTAATAGGCAATATTACTTCACTATCCCTACGGAAAGTAAAAGGAACTCCAACAGAATCTGCAAAATGGACCAAATGACAGCACATTTCCTTCCCTTTGCTTTACATCTGAACTGGCAAAGTGGCTCCTCAAACAACAGCCTTTGGCTGCCATTTGACAAAAAGTAGTAACATGCAGAACGCTCCACACTTCAGGGGAGGTTAGAGAGTAGATGTTATCTGCTAAATGAAAGCAATGCAAAAAAAAAAAAAAAGTATTATATGGTCCCCAATCCTTAGAAATTAAAATACTCCCAAGACATCTTGGAAAAAAGACTAGACTAACGAGATGGCTATTTGCTGTATTGAAGGAATAATACATAGAGTTGTAATTGTTATTTAGTATGTGCTATCTCAAATTTCAGGTTAAAACATTTTCAATCGCTTAATTACAAATGAAGCTCACCAAACCACAACTTCTCTGATAGGTAAATCTATGGCTTTTTTAGACAACAGAGTAGAATTCACAAATGCAATTCCCTTTAAAAAATCTTTTAAACACTTGAAGGTATTTAATACATTTGAGAGCTGTCTATTGTCTGCTGAAGGTTAACATGTATTCTAACTTTCTAAGTAAATTGCAGCTGATGTAAGGACAATCAGTCCCTTTCCTAAAGCTTTCTGCATAAAGTTAGAGCAGAATGTAATAACCAAACCAGGCACATGTTTTTTGCGTTTACCATGAGAATTGCAAAATTGCTTGCCCAGCTTGTTCTACATGAATCCTCTTGATTCTCTGCCAGACTGAGACTCAATTTACTGACGCCCTTCATAGTTACTTTGAAAGGATAAAGATGGGTAATTTTAGAATTAAAAAGAAGATCTGTTATCATACACAGAATTAATTCTGGTATTTTGTAAAATGGTGCAGTCTGAAAGCTATTATCCTTAAAGCAGTTCTAGCTTGAAAAAATACATATAAAATAAAGCAGGAAGAGGGATTTTTTTATATCAAGTGTTTGTAAATCTGCTATGTGTAACGCCATGGTAATCTGGTAATCAATATTCTAAAGAATGATACTTTAAAATATGATAAACTTTTTCACAGGAATAAAATTTATACCTCTGAAGTATTAAACATGTATGTTGTGCAATCGTTATGGTTTCTGCTAAACTTTCATGATCTTTAAACTTTTTTTTAAATACAATAAAGCATTTCTTTTTCTCAAGGATAATGCACTTTACAAATATCAAGAACCAAAACTAAAGTTTAAGTTATTTGAAATTTTGTTCTTTATATAATGTCTATTTACATATACTGATTAACATACTCAATGATTATTTTATTTATTTATTTTCATTCTAAACTGCAAAGCATGCAAATACTTCAAAAAAAGAACATTTTTTAGAAACGGAAACCTTTGGTTGTTCTCATGAAAGCATGCTTTGATCACCATCCTTTGTGACAGAGAAAAGAGAGGGGGCTGAATGGGCAATCTTATTTTCTGAAAGACACATTCATAATACAAACCAAATTAATCTCTCAAGATTTTCCTTTTAATAAATAAATTTCCTTTATTTGGAGTGTAGTCACTGCATTTCTCTCAAAAAGTCTTTCTACCAATTAGACTTTAATGATAGAGCACGATTTCACAAAATAATCGCTAGACAAATGAATAAACATGACATAGTTACAGCCATCATTACTGTCTCAATCAGCCTTGCTTTCAAGTGTGAATGTAACTGCTGGGAAGCCAGAGTGCAAAGGAGGATTAGCTCCCTTACTGGTATCAGCCAGCATGATGTACCCTTTTGTATCACCTAAAGCAGGGATGATAAGGTTTTCTTTCTTAGAAAACCTTTCTTCTTTTCTCTTACTTAGGCTGAGATGATATCTACCCTAGTTTCATACCAACTTAAATGAACTCTGCTAGTAAAGTTCTTTTGCATATTCAGATCAGTCAGAATCAGAGACTACAACTAGAAGTACAAACTGAACAGGACCAGGGGATGGTTTCAAGCACTGACATGATAAAGTCTGGGCTGGTTTCCTATTGGTGCAATATTAGCACAGCTGGTAGAGCTTTGGTTTGTGGCAACTGTCACTCCTCCTGACAAGCCCTGGTCATGGCTTGGAGGAATGCTTGAGCCAGGGCTTCTTCCCACAAAAGGTAAAACCACCTTGGTTAATTGCTTGGTTTGGTAGGCCTAGGGGGAGAGTGCAAGACAGTTTAGTTTTATTTATGTATGTATGTCATACTGCACTGCATGGCCTCAGGGACAGAGGCTGTCCTCTGATCTAGTCTGCTGTTAACCAATTACTAAACTGCATAAAGGTGACAAGAACGTAAAATGTCAAAATAATCTACTGCGGTCAGTCAAACTGCCTGTGGGCATCCTTATTAATTTCCTGACAAGCAAAATACGTACTTCTAGTCAATCAAATGACATTTTTTCCTGTAATTAAAGTCTTCAAAATACTGAGGAATAAGGAAACATTGACTATGAAGCGCATGTGACTACAACTGATAACTAGTAAAAACAAACCAGTTTAGGTAGGTATTTTTAGTCACAAAGATAGGTATTCTTTAGTCTGTGAATCCACAGTTCTTCTATTGCCCCTGAGTTCATAAACCACTTTATTAATTAATGCTTATTATCATATTAAGAAGGTAATGAAGCAGACAGAATAGCAGAGTAGCAAGTAGGGAAAGTAAAAAAAAAAGGCTCGACAGAAATAGTTAGCAAAACATAGGGAGGGAAGCCACAGGAAGAAAAGGAATTCTTAACAAGTCCTGGCCTTGGAGAGGAAGAGTAAATTACAGAATTCATGTCTACAGGCTTCTGCATTTGTTTTTCAGGAAAAAAAAACATGTACATATATTCCCCTGAAACTCCAACATGAGTGTCAGCAGCACCATTGATTCAATTCAAAATTTTTAGCTCCATTGTGTAATATCCACTTGTAAACTAATCAAAAGGCATTTAATTCTTCACTGGCAAATAATCTTATTTGTATTTCAATGTATAATCGATATTTTCAAGTAATAATATTTTCCTTAGCATATACCTTAACCTTCTTTCACACAGTTCAATGTTAAGTTAGTATTCTGCCTCTCCAGTATCATGCACATGCCCATCAGTCAGGCTTAGTAGCACTTCCTGTATTTTGTAACTAGTCCTCTGAGCAAGTTGGCTGCTTCTTTCTGGCTGTTGGCCAAAAAAAGAGCAGAAATAATTCAGAGTTGCAAATAGTTTCCAAAATTCTTCAGCCAAAGATGAAGGCACATGCATTGGGCAGTCCTTTTGCAGAACATCTTCAATAACTGATTATAGAATCACTGAATCATTTGGGTTGGAAAAGACCCTTAAGATCACTGAGTCCAGCCATTAACCTAGCATTGCCAAGTCCACCACTAAACCACATCCCTAGGCGTCACAGGTACATGTCTTTTAGATGCCTCCAGGGAGAGCAATTCAACCACTTCCCTGGGCATCCTCTTCCAATGCTTGACAACACTTCCCATGAAGAATTTTTAACTCATACCCAATCTGAACCTCCTGTGGTACAACTTGAGGCTGTTTCCTCTTGTCCTATCACTTGTTACTTGGGAGAAGAGATCAGCCACCTTCTCTCTCTATCCTCCTTTCTGGCAGTTCTAGATAAGGTCCCCCAAGCCTTCTCTTCTCCAGGCTAAACAACCCAGTTCCCTCAGCCACTCCTCGTAAGACTTCTGCTCTAGGCCCTTTGCCATTTTCGTGGCTCTTCTTTGGACTTGCTCCAGCACATCAGTATCTCTCTTGTAAGAGATACTGAACACAGTATTCAAGGTTGGCCTCACCAGTGATGAGCACAGGAGGATGACCACTTCCTTAGTCCTGCTGGCTACACTCTGATGCAATAGACAAGGTGGAGAGAATCCCCATTTCATAGATCTGATGTAAGTACTAATTTTGCTTTAGAGAAAAACAGATGATTAAGTGCAGATCTATTTTTTTGGGGAACCCATTAGTTTGCAAAGAGCTGTGTGCCACTGAAAAGGGTAGTGTATTAACTCTGTTCAGGCATTCTGGGCTCACTTATATATAGATAGATCTATCTATGTATTCCCATTAATTGCTCCAGCATCTGTAGTCCTAATTCTTTACCAATATTTTTAAGAACGTAAGGGCATTATTAGAATCTTCTGTTGTAGCACTTTTCAAGGAATGCTTTGGCCTTGAGCGAGTCCACTATTCATAAAATACATTTGCATTATGCTTTCTTTCATCTTCCAGTTAATCAGCTAGAATTGATTAATCAATATTTGTTCACTGTCCCCAGGTGCATGAGTAGCAATATCCCCAGAAATTGCTCTTGAATATTTGTAAAGAATATGTATAATTTATTACCTTTTAGAAGAGGTTCAAGACCTATTTGAAACATTCTCTAAAGCATTAGCAGGGTAAAGGTCTCCAAAATAACATTTCCCTGAAAGAGAATAGATTATCTAACACTGCTTCTGAATTTTTGCAAGAAATAAGGATGAAAACTTTTAAGCGCACGGGTGTGACACAGCTTTGATGATACCAGTCCCTTGAGCCACCCTGTTATTCTGATAATAGGTTCACCAGGTTTTCTAACAGCTGGCCGTAACAGCCAAACCAAACAACCTGTTGTTAATCAGTCCCAGCATAAGTTTCCTCTTAAAAGACAAAACCAAAATCATAACTTCTCTAAATTGCATTGTAAAAACAAAGAGTAGAAGGCCGTGTTGCCCACTAGGTAAGATGCTGATGCTGCTACGGCTCCTCTCAGTGATGAAACAGTTCTTAGGCTGAACAAAGACAAATTCCAGTAACAGCGACTTGGGGCTTTTCCTCAGTAACAGCCCAAGGCATCTGGTTATCATCTTGTTTTATCCTTGCTGGCTTATACAAAGTGAAATTGGAGGGGAAAGAGGATATGCAGCTTCTGATTCCATTGCTAGTAACCTCCAACATCTGGAGCATGAAACGGTATCATGCTTTGTGCGTGCATGTAGGGCAAGCAGTTTGGCACACTGTATGAATCCTGCTTCTGGTTTAATGATAACCTTATCTTATCCTTCCATTCAAATTAAACCACAGTGTGTTAGGGTGGGATAATTTTTTAAGAAAATGTGGCCTCCATTTAACAACAGATACTGAAGGCAAGTCTGATCATGCCTTAAGACATGTTGTTATACTGTATTTGAGAGCAGTGTCCTATCTAGCAATGGCATTTGCTAAAAGGCCATCATGGAAAAGCCATTAAGACCTTGACACTGTCTCTTCCCCTTCAACTCACTGATTTCTGAAATAATGTTCTGATACACAGAACTATAGCAGAAAGAGGCTGAAGATAAATGGAAGGGAAATAAAAGTGGAAGTGAGAGATGCTATCAATACACAGCTTGACTTTTGTTCCAGAGACTTTTAGCAGCTGAAGATACTATCTCCCTCCAAGATCAAGGACTTTTTTTGCTAATACACCAGAGAGGAAACTGCTGCAGCTGACACCATGTGTGCTTGTGCTACAGGGTGGAGAGGCAGAAGTGAGAAAGAGAGCTGGGATAGGAACATTGAAATTACTGCAACTACACTGGTAGAGCTCAAGTCACTGCCTAGCAGTAAAACAAGAAGGAGGAATGGGAGAAGTCCCCTGGGGAATTACAGATCTTAGTTCCATGGAGGAGCAAGCCAGACTGAAGAAGGCTACCTTTTAATGTCCTTGCTATTTTCAGAGCTCAGTACCTTTCCAATGCCATTTATGAGCAACACTATTATAACAAAAAACTAGGAGCAGATTCCAAGGCATTGGATTGCAGAGCTACACAAGGGGAGGACTGAGCTAAGAAGTCTTCTGCCAAATACCTGCAACAGACTATGGGAAATGTTAGCAATTACAAGTAATTGATTGAGAAGCAAAACTAAAAAAAGAAGCTCAAAACATTAAGGGGATACAGTATCGAGACAGCAGCACAGTCCTGAGAAGACGTCCGCTAACATGGGAAGTAAACCCTTAGTATTACTTGGAAGAGTTATAGAATCATAGAACAGTTCGGGTTGGAAAGGACCTTAAGATCATCTAGTTCCAACCCCTCTGCCATGGGCAGGGCACCTCACGCTAAACCATGTCACCCAAGGCTCTGTCCAGCCTGGCCTTGAACACCGCCAGGGATGGAGCATTCACAACTTCCCTGG
>WYDI02025639.1:0-14128 GCA_009867235.2 Psittacus erithacus | reverse complement strand
CCAGGGATGGAGCATTCACAACTTCCCTGGGCAACCCATTCCAGTGCCTCACCACCCTTACAGTAAAGAACTTCTTCATTACATCCAATCTAAACTTCCCCTGTTTAAGTTTGAACCACCCTGGAACAGTTTAATGCTCTATGCCCACACAAGATTACAAAGCAAACAGATCCCTTTCCTGCAGACCAAGAGGCTGATGACTATTCAGACAGAAGATTGAGTTCTCACTGGAAGCAAAAGCAGATCACATCCAGGGGATTGATACTGTAAGAAGATATTACCAAGAAACCGTGTAAAGCAAGAATCGGGAAAGCAATATCTCAAAATTGACATCATGGCACACACTAGAAACACACAGCATTTAGATCCATTGGGTCACAGGGCTCATAGGAGAGAAATGCTCAGAGGCTCACCAAGAGGGGTCTGCCAAAATGCCATTGGCAGGCTAAGATAACAATGGTACAGAGAAGAGGAAGCCAGGACACAGCAACAAAAAGGAAAATACACAACGAAGCAATTTCATATCCAGAGCAGATGCCCATAAACCATTTTGTATCCCTGAAATTATGTAGAAAAAAAAAAATAGGGAATGGAAGAGCCAAATTTTTTGGTGATTTTAGCTTGAACAAGTATAATAAAGCAGCTAATTAGCTACCCAATAAACAGACAGCATGAGGGAGGAAATCATCTGTCAGGATCCCTACTGTCCCAAGATGCACACATATTAGCACCTACATTAACACTTGTGATGCCCTCCTATAGTTCTAATGGCAGGGTTCTGCAAAGCTGGGGGTCTGTGGCTCACTGCTCCTCAGGGCCTCTCTGGGAACAGGTAAGCAGGGCCAGGACTCAGCCTTTGTGCAGGCAAAAGCAGGAGCTGGAAATCCTGCAGCATGAATTAACATGCCTTCTCTGTAACAGCACCTGACTTCCAAGCAGAGCTCCAGGCTGGTCATTCCATTAGCTCCCTCTTGAATCAAATTTAAACCTTTTCGTTCTCATGCTTAAAATTCTGCATAATTATTTCCCTTTCCCCCATGCTCCCTCCCCTGACAGCGCTGGATCAATTCTCTGGGGAAAGCATTTGCTGAGCTCTGAGTCATTCCAACCTCGGTACGCAGATTTTGATTGATGCACTCGCGTTTTTCCTTAAACAGCCCTGTGCTTCTTTTGTAGCATTATCACCTTTGTCTGATCCAGATTACTCATTCACTGCATTTCAGCTTTCTTAAAAGCCCATAATTGTTTTATAGGCAATAGAAGGAAATTATCTGTGCAGACAAAAAATATCTGTAGTGGTTTTACAGTATCTGTATCAAGTGAAATAATAATGTAAACACCTTACTACTGCCTTTCTCTTTCCCTCTATTTCATAACATGGTTGTTCAATTACATCTATTGATAAACTGTAGGCTTTGGGGATAATTTTAGGTTTTGATGGAGCACTCAGCACACTTTTGGATGATGAAAAGTAACCAGTAGAAACACCTTAAACATTGCAGTTAACTGATGAGTTTATATTCAATGTACAGCAACAAGATTTAAAGTAAGAACATACAATACTTTACAATCATACTAATGTATAAATTCATATTAACATGCTTCAAGACTATCATGGTGGTGAATGAAAGTCATATATATGACATCAGTTATAAAAATAGCATTTTTGGAGCTTATGAAATGGTCAAGAAAGCATACATAAGGGCTTCAGAAAGTCAAATCTGTAAGCTTCTATTCAGAAGTTCAAGAGAATTAATTCTTAGCAGCACTGCCAAATGGGTTCATTACAAAGACTTTCTTACCGGATCTAGGTTCTTGAAAAGAAGAATGTCCTTGCATGCCTCCTGCAGTCTGTTTCGCTGATCATCTGTTTTAGGGTGAATAATCTGAGGGATATAATAGAAAAACCTTTAAAGTGGTTATCATACAGCAACACTAGCTGAAGGACTGAGCTAATTCAGCTAATTAGGCATTTTACCCAACACTTTGGCCATGCTTCATAGCACTTTCATTTTAAAACCTTCAATATTTAAATAAAACACTCAATGATAATATTATATCACCACAGCATTAGCAAATGAAGCACTGCTGTATTTAAGCTAATAAGATCTTTACATTTGTAGAATCCAGTTCACTTCTGCAAGACATTCTGGATACCTTAATGTCAACTTTTGCTGCATAAACATTACTCTACTACTCTCTAATTATATTTGGAGCATGCATGTTTTATAAAAAGCACCACTGTTACATTTAGCCATTTCCATGACTACCTCCCAAGGACTACTTTGTGAAATAGGATCTGTGTTAAATTTATATCAGAAGTTTCACTGAGTAGACAACAGAATCAGCACTATTCAAATGAGATGGAGACCTATTAAATTATCGATGTCTGGTTAATGTGAGTATCAGTCAAGTTGAACTCATGCTTAAAAAGATACGCTAGGTTTCAAAGCTGTGATACTACAGGATAATCTTTTTGACAGTTTTACATGCCAGAAATTAGGTAGCATATAAACATTTCGTCTTGTCTTGAAAGTCATACTTACGCTATTTCATATTAAAAGCTACGTAAATGCCTTTAAAAGGGTGACATAAGTAAAATAAATAAATATAGGCAGTTATTGCATTGTACATCTGAAAATCTTAGCAGTTTTATAATTTACCTTTTTTTTTCTGCCTTATGAAAAATAGCAGAATAAGGAAGAAACTATTGCAAGATTATAAGGACACCAGAAGTACTTTTAGGAGCAGGCGCTCTCTGGGCAAGCAGTTGCACAAAAATGTTTCATTAACAGACCACATATCAAAGGTGTGCTGATTTAGAATAGTACTTACATCAGGTCCTACACAGGTGACTATTACAGAGGATTTTTAAATGTTCCTTCAAAACCCCAAGAGATTATTAAAGTATATTATAAAAGATGCTTCTGGAAAGGAATGGTAAGGCTAGTTACATTTTTCTGCCTAAATTTAATGCCCAAGAACTAATAAAAGAATAAATATTGGACTCAAAGCATTAAATACCCTTGATTCTGCGTCATCATCTTCCTCATCAGGATTGTAAGCTTCAGCACACACTGAAATAATAATAACAAAAATGTATAAAATTAATTCAAAGTACAATCATCTTGCACAAGATTTACAAAACAGAAAATGCATTGTGTGGCACAGTAGCAATATGCAGCAATGTAACACAGTAAAGAATAACAGAAGATACTGCTGACGGGTTCCATAGCAGGTCATTTCTAAACTGCTAGCGAAACAAAGCTACGCTTGTAATGTTGTGTATTTGTACATCATTTTTGGACATGTTTTCAGTGCTTTAAGAGACCTCTAACATACTTACAAATTTGCCACCTGACCTGTTCCATGTGATCTTACCTTTCTATCAGATTTTTCTTTTCTGATATCTAAACTAATAATTTCTTGTTAGAATTTAAGCTACCCGTACTGGATGCAGAGATCAGATCATTCCCTTCATCTGTGTTAAGTTCAAGGTAGTTTTGCATTATGGGGTTTTGGCTTTTTCTGTTTGGTTGGCTGGTTTGGGGGTTTTTTGCAGACTCAGAAACTTTTCTTCCCTACCTGTCTTTTACTTTCTAGAGTAACTAATTCTGGTTCTTCATTTTTTTTTCTTTACAAGTCATGTTTTTCAGCCCTCTAACTACCCTCATTGCCATTCCCTGAACTCCCTCCGATTATCCTTACATTTATTGAAGTGGAATGCTCAAAACTTGACCCGGTATTTGAGCTGAGCAGAGTACCAAGTACAGCAGATTAATTACTCCAAACATTTTGGGGGCTTTATGTCTTTCTCATCCATCCAGACCTTTTTCACAACAGCTTGACTATGTTTACCTATGTAATATTCATGACTTACATATTGTTCTCAAAACCCACTGCTTAACCAGCTGTCCTGTGTCCTGTATATGGCTATTCTGCATGTAGAACCATGCACTTACACCTATGAAATATTACCTTATTCCCCAAGCCATTTCTTAAATGTGTCAAGATAATTTTCAAATCTAACCCTGTCCTCTGGCATCCTTCCAATCCATTCTCAGCTTTGTGACAATGGCAAATTTAACACTCATACTCTCTAATACATAATCCAATTATTACCGAAAAACCAGAACAGTGTCTAAAATAAATTCTTGTGAAACAAACACATACATGACAATGAGACTGCAATAGCTGCTTCAGGGTTACCTTATCCAACCAGTTTTGCAGCTATACCCCAAACAACTTACATTAAGACACTGCTTGATATTCCCTAGACTGTTAATAGGAGAGTCTTGTGAGACAGCATTTGGAAGTTTCTTGAAGTGAAAATGTAGGACAATTGCTCCTTTTCTTTCATCTCTAAGTTTTAATCTCTTGTTACAGGGTGTTAGATAGTTCCAACAAACCCATGCTGATTGCTCTTTATTGCTTTCCTCCAAGTACTTAAAAAATGTTTGAGTATTTGTCTGTAATTTCTCTAAGAACAAAAATGATCTGTAAATCGGTGATAGGCCTCTTCCCTCTGTCGCTTCCCTGCACTTTTAAGGATTAGGTTTTCTATTTTTCTGGGGTGTTTTTTTTTCTACTCTCTCTCATTTTTCTTCTTCAAATTCTCAATGGTAATTGCTTACGGGGCTGAGACTGATTTAGCCAATTCTTCCGGTTTCCAAGTATAGCATGTCTCAGGCACAGCTAACCTCGAAACACCGAACACATTAAGTATTCCCTGATTTGTCCTTTCTCTATTTTAGACCGAGTTTTCCATATGCTCTTAATACCACTAGTGAAGACTCATGTGATTCTGTTAAGCAGTAGAGCATCACTTTCCTGGAATGTGCTCCTACCAGAAATATACTTTCAGAACAATTTCTGTTACTCCTCATGGTTTTGGGGTTTTTTTGTACACAGTCTTTTCTTGTTCACATATTTGGCCTTGCCTTCTTTGATTATTTCTTTTTTCTCTACATCTTTTGCTATTCTTTTGCCCTTGTTCTGAATAATCCAAACAAATTTTCTACATTGTTCTTTCTTGTGCTTGATATAAAAGAGATGCTTACATTTTATCCAAATTTGGTTTACTATGCTTTTTGTCCTTCTGTGCTGTCTCAATTTGCAATTTGCATTTTTTTTCATCTTTGTATTTCTTGAGGAACAACCAATTTCTTTAAGTTCTCTTCTCCAGACTCCTTTCCAAAGGGATTATGCCCACAATCCTCTCATGTCCGTTTTTGTTCTTCTGATTCTTTTACTCAACTTCTTCCCCTTCCTGAAATCTGTAAGCTTTGTCTTGCCAGGGTAATTCTTACTCAACTGCCTTTCCTCTCCCTATTCTTGAACAGTTTCTTCCTTACAGTTGTTACTAAATAGAATAGCTTCCCCTTCAATTGCTTTTTCCACTGCCTCAATATTTGGTTAAGTACATAGCAGAACACATTGGGCAGCTGGTGTTCTCATTTGTTAGTTTCCAAGAGATAACTGATTAATTAAAACCTCCCATCATCACCATCCCCTGTATTCTGCCCATAAATATTCCCAGTGACCTGATATTTTTGGTGTCAGTGCAATGCCTGCACAGCGATGGAGCTCATAAGCTTTTCCCCTTTTAGTATTACTCATAAAGCATCAGTATGACAAACTCCCTCTACAGCTGGATCACAGCACAAGTGTCTGAACCCAATACACAATAGCAACAGTCTCTTCCTCCTCCCTATCCTCCCTGTGTCTTTGCTATCCTAATTCAACTACACTGTTGCTCATTGATTAAGATTTCAGGTCCTCTTGTTTATTCCCCATATTTCCTATATTATTATACAAACAACTTCTAAAGTAGTGAACAAGTAGACTGATTAACCTCCTCATCACCTATCCAAGTAAGACAATTTCATGGCAAAGTGTACCATTGCACATATGATGCAGAGTCCCAGAGAAAGTCTTGGTCCTCACCATATCAAGCACCTAGCACTCAGTAAAATGTCAACTTTATAAAACTTAGCATTTTCAAAAACTTAAAGAAACTTGATACAAGTCCCTCTGGAGCTGACTGAAAAGATTCCTATCAAGCTTACTAGGAACTGGATTTGGTCCCATATATGCCCGCAAAAGGAAGTCAGCAACCTGCTGAACAACTATAATATTTTACATCTACATAAATAAAATGTTCCAAATTACTGTTTTAGGGTACTATCATTACTTCAGTCTTGTCTGAAATAAACCTATGGGTATTTTATTTAAATAACAACAATAGTAACATGCCAAAAAAGCACCATAACCCATCTACTCTGTTTCAGCTGGTATCAGCCTCTGTGCCGTAGTCCATGTATGTGTACATGAGAGGCAACAAATGTGGATAATGATACAGATTGAGTGTATGAATAGTCTGTCTCAACCTGAGGTATAGTTACATCCTGTCCTTACCTCCAAAAAAATCTCTACGCAAGAAAATAGATATATATATATATACACAAAACAGGAATTTCATGGCACCAATACTCTTATCTCAGAACTGATAGATCTCAGAAAGCCTGGCTGAACATTTAACAGTCTTCCAGACCACACAAAAGAAACTGAATTTAGCCTTACCCAGGCCCATCCTGAATCATCTTACCAGTCCCTTTCAAATGGTCAGAAGGATCAGTCCAGAGAGAGAACGTTCCTGAGGTCTTTTGTGTCATCTAGTGTCTCTGCTCTAACTTCACTCTTCTCTGCTAGAAGGCAGTTTCAGTCAGTCTCATTCAGCAGGTACCTTCATTAAGTATTTCTTCACTGATTACAGACAATGTATTTAAGAATTGCAGCTTCTCTTGGCTAGTGCCCATCCATCCAAATTTTAAAATTATTTATTCTTATGTTCATCTGTGATGAGAAACTCTTCTGGTCACAATTCAGTACTTATTATGCCTTGACTTATCTTTCTGTCATAATCAAGGATGAATCTTTCATTTGGGTCACAACTTAAAGACTACACCAATGCTGTGACTCTGCTCTTTTAAATATGGAATTTCCTTTCCTTCATTGCTTATTTCAGTAGCCTGTTTCACAGTCTGGTAACATATTAATTCCTAAGTCCATACCCCTAGATGTCACTTGGAAAAAATTGATAACACCTTACTTCTGTTCTTGAAATATGGTTTCTGACATTACTGCAGTCCACTGTATTTCATGATATGAACATTGGGGTTTGGCACATGAGAATCCCAATGGCATATAACATTGAAAACTAAATGATATGCCTCTTATGTACACAACCACACCTGTGGAAGTCATCTGGATTCCAATTGCAGTCAATGGAGAGAAACCAGAACATTTACAAAGTGATTCATCTGACCTGTATGACATGTCCAGATTAAGATGAGATTAATTAAAAATGTGACTGATTGGCTGAGATAAATCCTTCCCTCTTGAGATGAGTCCTGTTAGTTATAACAAGATGCGGGACTGGTTCTCCCACTTCTCAATTTGTCTGTATTTCTTGAAAAATAAAGAAATTCATCATCATATGATGATGACAGGTTGCTCATGCAACAGCATGCTTTCTTCATTCATTTTGTATATTCTAGGAAGACAGTCTGTGGTCCCCATCTCTTTTGTCTGAGGCAGACATTCATTATTCTGAACCATTCCACTGCTGGTGGCTGCAATACTCAGTGTTCAGTATTCTACTTTTCTGCCTGTCCAGCTCATTCCACACTCACAATGATACACAATACATAACGACTTTATCAAGCTCAATTGGCCTGACACATTTTGCTATATGTCACTGCTGAATGCAATACTCACATCATTGTCCAAAAAGCAGTCCCAATACCATTCTTAGGGATCTGTTTCATCCCATGTTAATTATGGCATTAAAAAATAGTGATGCAAACACTGGACATATTTTTCCATTGGTTGCTAAACTCAAGCGAAACTATTTTTATTCAGTTTTTCTAACTGAAGGTTACATTTCACATACAATCATACAAAACCAAGCCCAAATACATCAATACAATGTATTTGTAGGAAAAATCTGAATTGTCAAAGGCAGTCCATTATTAAAATACACATGCAATGAAAACTGCATACAACACTGGATAGATTGCTTTGTCAGCAAAGCTTTTACAGTTTCTAATTCATCACTCCAAGTAAAGTAATTTTTCTAGTTTTCAGCAAGTATGTATGTTTGATACTCAAAACCAGGAATACAGTCAGTTCAGATGCAAATTAATTCTAAAATGAAAATTAACATTTAGTAATTGTAAAATCACAAAAAATGTTAGGCATGCTCCATCTATTCCCTTAATGTATAAGGAAATAACAAGCTATCAATAATTAATTGAATGAAAATTCATACAAAATCATAAACTAACTTATTAGATGTAAAACATGGCAGGAAAAACCAACCAATATGTGTGTATCCTCTCCAAATCACAGACCCCCCAATTCATAATGCATATTACAGAGAATTTTACAAGAGAAAAAGAGCTGTGGAAATATCTCCGCTTCCCATTCAGGACAAATCAAGACTATAATCTTGGCAGCATAACAGTCAGGCTGGAGTGTGAAAACAGACCATCTCTAGCCACTGCAGCTAGACCAGCATGCCATGCACCCCTACAAATATCCCTAACTACAACAGTTACTCATTAACCCATCCCCTCATACAGCAAGAATGTAATTTCCATGGTTTAGCATACAAAAATTGCTAAGGTAACTTAGCAGTGTGAGATTTCCTGCAGTTCCTACCACTGCAGGAGGAACCAGAAGAAAACCTTGCACCCCACAATCCCAATTTCATGGTTTTTATTTAAACAAAAGCTACCCTGAGCGATGGTAGCAATGAGAAATTACTGCTCATGGCCTCTGATGCTTGCAATTATCAAGTTCCACATTATTCCTAGATCTAGTTTTGACTGGACCACGTGGAAAATGAGATTGAGGAGCTGTAAGTAAACGTAAGGACTGAAGAACAACCCAGAGAAAGGAGATCAAATTTCTCCTCTGAGTGCACAATGAGACGAGATAAAAGTTAGCTGATTTTACATGTGATATAATAAGGCAACACTGACTTGCTCCGCACTGCTGAGATCCACCATTTGGGCAAACCTCAAGGAGTTAAGTTTACTTTAAACATAAGCTAGTTTGGAACAAAGCATGATCACTGGGATCATCATTTCCCATGATACTGTCAAAAAGAAGGCATCTGTGAAACACCTATGCCTGACAGGGTCACTAAACTGAAACTATAAACTTTATGCATATTTAGGCAAATTAATATACAGAATGCCTGATAACTTGCACTTCCATGTTATTACTATTTTAGACATAGAGCATTTACATTACAAATGCTATCCAAACTGGAATAAAAGCATGTATGCTCAGAAAAAAAAAAGACCTGGCAATCACAGAGACATGAATATTCTTGAGATTTCCTCTCATACAAACCAAAAATTGAAGAAATTCGCCCCCAGTGTACCAGATTTATGGGGTTACAACTTTTGAGTGGTCTACTACCTAACACAAATCACTAAATGCCCAGGGCACCAGCCTAAAAATCCAAAGCTGGATAAAATTCAGGCAGCTTATTTCCTTTTAATTATCAGAAAGGTTCATTAGGTGGGGACTGACTGAATCAGAGTCTTGGGACCACTGCCAAACAGTCTGTTTCAAGATCAGCAGTTCATGAAGGCCAGTTACCTACTCTTGCTTCTGATGTATACACTGAAATTCTCCAAAGACTGTCAGATAGTCACGATCACATACCAGACACCGGGTTTTCGCTCAGCTGCGCAACTCAATGGCAAAACCTTTTGCCAGAGTTGGAAGTCCTTACTCAGCATGTACCACATGTTTGTAAGGCTCACACAATCAACTTTTCTACACTGTTTTCTCTTGTCCATCTGCTAACAATGCTATTTCTAATTAGTCAAATTTCAAGATACTTCCTCCAGCATCTCTAAATAACATGAAATGCCTAGTATAAGATGTAGTGTTTTGAATGAGGTCCATGGCAGCAATGAGTCATAGAACCTCCCAAGGATTCTCCGTTGAAAAGTCTACAAGGTGTTTATTTGTATTTCACCAATCCTCACACCGAAACAGGGATTTCATCAGGATTGAACTGAACACTATGAAAGCCCAATTGAAGAAACACAATGGCCCACGCAGTACTTTTTGGATAACTTTATCCCAGTTAAGTTAGTTATGAGTGGGCACCTTGCAGAAGTTCCTTAATGTTACTTGCTATATCACAGTGAAAATTGTGATGTTAGACTTCCTGCACTCCAGAGTCCAAAACACTCTGCATCACAGCTAGTACACTTATTGCTGGGTCAAAGATGCATGCTCTTCCCTGAAATTATAGGGGTTTGAATTGCTAAACAAGCTCCTCCACAGAAAGAGTATGTTTGAACTTCACCACAAGTAGCTGAAATTTACTTTTAAGTTCAGAACCAGAAAGGGGCTTTAACAGAATTTCCTTGAGGACTTACGTAGTACTGAGTCCTCTTTCCAGTCCTATTTCAGTTCTTTTCATTATTGTGTAATTTGTCAAGATGGAGCTAAAAAACCGGCTAGGCTTCTGACTGATGGTAGGAGACAGTTTTGTTTGGCTTCTCAGGAAATGCTTTGACTTCATCTGCCTGGCTAGTGAAAACCAGCACAAGCACACATTACGGTATATACAACACTGCAGGTACTTACTAAATAGTAAAATCATTACAAAAGTAAGATGCACTTCCACTACAACATCTTGCCAGTATATACCATCTACTATACTACTTACTTTATAAGCTTCTTTAATATAGCATATGGAGTAGCATAGCATACAGCAACATACTCTGATGTTGATTTGTATAACCTTCTGCTCTCATTCTCATAGGGATCCAAGCAGTTCACAATGCTACAGTATGTTATTTGGGACATATCTGAAATATGCATAAATATTTGACTAAGTCTGAGCAGACACAGAGCTCTCTGCACACATTTCAACTCCATATTTGCTAATACTGCACTATAAACCCAGAACTGCACCCAGCTCTTTCTCTCGTATTCCATACTTCATAGCTATCAGTCAGATATTTTTTTTCTTATTATTGAAAAGTCAGCATCAGAAAGAGCTCAGAGAGAGTACATTATTTTCCCACTAGAAAAGTTATCCCTTACATAGAAAATGAGCAAACAAAATGGCAGCTATTGAGAAAACATATTCTGAACAATGCAACCTAATCTTTTTGCCTATTTTGTATCTGCTTTATACAATCAGATTTAATATTGCTTTACATCAAAATATTTTTAAGGATTCTAAATAAGCTTCAAATACTAAACAGCTCTGAAACCTGATCTGATGCAAACATTTTAAGAATTGAATCTACAACTGT
This sequence comes from Psittacus erithacus, assembly GCA_009867235.2. NCBI lineage: Eukaryota > Metazoa > Chordata > Aves > Psittaciformes > Psittacidae > Psittacus > Psittacus erithacus. Next base: position 2,771 of record WYDI02025639.1, on the reverse strand, counting down.
TCATCTCAAGCACCTACACCCCGAGATGTACATATATGCATTTTTAAAAAAGTAACACAGTAAAGAAATCAGGATTGAAGCTGAGCCCAGGAAGAAGCAGGGAGAGGCGGAAAGGTGTTTTAAGATTTAATTTCTCATTATCCTACTTTGATTCAAACTCAATGTAATGAGAAATGAACTCAAAGTTCATTTCCCCAAGCCAAGTCTGGTTTGCCCATGATAGTATTTCCTGAGTGATCTCCCTGTCCTTATCTTGACCCATGAGCCTTTCATCATATTTTGTCTTCCCCTATTCAGTTGAAGATGGGGAGTGATAGACCAGCTTGGTGGGCAGCTGGCCTCCAGCCAGCGTCAACCCACAACAGTAAGATAAGTGAGGACATGCAGAAGGGGAAGAAGTGAAAGACACTCTTCTCCAATGCACTCTAACTAATGTACTGGAGGAGGGGGAATACCTATGCTTTGTAATGGAGCACTTGGAAAAGCAGGAGTAGAACTGAAAAAAAAAAAGCATAAAACCCACAGAATTCAAGAGGGGAAAATGAACAGCAGAACTCAGGTCTGCCAGAAGGTCACCAGGTAAAACAGCCAATACCACCCTGATTTATCTGGGCGAGAAGTGGGGAAAGGAGAAGGATTAGTGTTACAGATCTGCAGAGTTACAAAGGCTAATGAAATTAGAAAAAGAACATGGCTTTACGGAACCTCGTATTTATGGCTATTTTATATGCTGGTGTTTTAAAGACTAACACAAGATCTTGATAGCTAAAGGAAGGATGTAATAAGGGAAAGAAAACAGGATTGACATGAAAAGACAATAATCACTGATGACAAGCATGTAAAGATACAAAAGGATTCAAGAAAACAGAAAAAAACATAAATTAAAGGCAGACAAGAGAAGGTGATCTCCAAGCCAAAGACTCATTGGAAAGAATGACTGTAGGGAGATTAGGGACAAAGCCAAAATTACTGGTTCTGACAAGCTTGTCTCAGTGTCCTGACAGCTGAACCAATTTGATCAAGACAAAGTAAAAACCTGCCAATAGCAGTATGATCAATCATCCAGCAAAATGAGGAAGGTACAGATAATACTAAATCTAGAATACTCTTAGCAACCTTTGGAATGATGTCTAATTAAGTCATAATTACAAGTGCTCCTCAGAGGCTTGTGTCAAAACCAGTGGGTTTTACCCCCATATGGGATAGACTTGGTTTAGGCAGCTAGAGGAGTGCAAAATTCAGTCTCAAGACGCTTCACAGAAAACCCTGCATCCTTACGGGATTCAGAATACCAAGGTGAGGATTGGCACCTAAAAAGAGGCAGAATCTTCCTTTTAAAAAAATGGTTGCTATAGCAAATTTACCTGTTAAAAGACAGCTATGGGACCAAGGGAAAGAAGCTTAAACCCACCTTTCCCCGTTTTCCAAAAGTGCCCTACATTCTACACTGCAAAATACTCTGTAATAAGATGCTCTTCATTCCTCCTGGGCACAGGCTGTTAAGGAAAATTAAATGAGGTAATAAACTAAAGGAGCTTGTCTCCTGTAATTTTAGCATGCTGATTTTAGGTATGCTGGCTTTGGTTGAATGCGTAAATCATGTTCACATAATCTACATCAGAAATATGATAAACCAAATTTACTAAACAGGTTCCAGATAAAACAGGAAGACAGGGAGATAAAAACATTATGGAAAGTATTTCTGCCAAGTTTTGAAAAGGCTGATTTTGAACATCTGGTTTCTCAATAATTCCAGAAAATCCATTTAAGACTTTCTGCTGACAGGATCCTCTTTAGATAGCCAAAGGAAGTTTAGAAGACAAGTCATAACTATGAAATAATATATGCTGGTTTACTTTTTCATAGTCAGAATATAAACTATTGTTATGAAGTAATACTGGTACTACATACTAAGGTAAGAATGCAATCACTCAATATAGCAATCACTACATACTCACCTGCATCTGTAATGGTGCAGCCCACTATAAGAAGCCAAAAAATAGACTACAAATATCTTTCCAAGAACTGGAACTGTAATCACCCTAAGAACACGGATTACCACACTTGTATTCCCTAATAACAGAAGTTGTCCATAACTGTGACTACTTAACACTCAACAAGAAAGAAGGCATCAAGGTCTTTAACAGAAGCGGTTAATCTAAGAGAGGAAAAAAAAATCACAAAAGAAAACATCAATAAACCTGCATTCAGTCAGCTAATGAGCTGCTTCTCCTTAGAACTAGTATTTCTCAGAAAGCCCTTAGCCAAAGGTAAATGCAGACAGTGTACTCAACTGAAAAAACCCATGCATCTTTATTCACAGCTTTCTAACCACTCTCCACCCCTCCCACACATACATATTTGGTACCATTATGAATTGAATATTACTATACTCAAGAGATAAATGGGTGAACACACAAACTGTTGTGAATCTACCTTTCCCTGCATGCCGTAAAACCAGTTTTATTTCTCTTTCTATTTATAGATGCCCACAGTGCTGTTTCGCTCATTATTATAAGATGATGCAGAAAGGCTAGATGAGGTGTCAGCAACTCATGTGGGACACTCCAAGTTGTATTACTCCTATGCTGGTTACCACCCTTTAACTCCATTTTCTCAGCACCTACTTAAAACCACACTGAACTGGAAGAGAAGCTGGCTAAAAATGAAAAACAACATAATGCTTGCAGGAGAATGTTGAGGAATGGCTTGATGAGAAAGGGCATGGCTCTCTGGAGCAGTTGTACAAGCAGACCAAATGCTAGGCCGCA